>JAFMSR010000019.1:8793531-8887378 GCA_022818135.1 Saxidomus purpurata
TGTATGCATATATAGAGGATTCCATTACCTAAAAACTCTAAGTGTGACCTTGACCTTTGAAGTAGCGATGTGGGTCTTGCACGCAACACGTCATCTTGTTGTGCTAGAAAGATGTGCGAAGTTATTTTAAAATCCTTCATGTAGACAAAGTTACAGTCCGGACACGAATGTGTGCATATATGCATATATAGAGGAATCCATTACTTTCAAAGTCTAAGTGTGACTTAGACCTTTGAGGTAGGGACGTGGGTCTTGCACGCGACACGTCGTCTTGATGTGCTAGACATTTGTGCCAAGTTATTTTAAAATCCTTCAATGCATGACAAAGTTACAGTCCGGACACGGATGTGTGCATATATGCATATATAAAAGAATCCATTACCTTCAAACTCTAAGTGTGACCTTGACCTTTGAGGTAGGGACGTGGGTCTTGCACGCGACACGTCGTCTTGATGTGCTAGACATTTGTGCCAAGTTATTTCTAAAATCCTTCAATGCATGACAAAGTTACAATGCGGACACGAATGTGTGCATATATAGAGGATTCCATTACCTTCAATCTCTAAGTGTGACCTTGACCTTTAAGGTAGGGACGTGGGTCACGCACGCGACACGTCGTCTTGATGTGCTTGACATTTGTGCCAAGTTATTTTAAAATCCTTCAATGCATGACAAAGTTACAGTCCGGACACTCCCAAAATAAGTTTTATATACATGTAAATCTACTGTAAACGTCTTTATATTTGCGGGGGCAAATGTTGGCGGGTTTTTAAGTCGCGGTATCGTCATCTTCGCCCAAAATTAAACCACCAACCATTAAACCGCCAAATAAAAAACGAAGTACAAGTCACGAGCTATTTATGTTTACAAGTTCCGCTGTAAAAAAACTTTCACGAATCATACTGGTATTATCGGTATCGTCACAGTCCATTAGGTAGCGGTAGTGATATCTTTAATATATATTTAGTACCTTTTAAATGAATTTGTTTGATACAAATAGCTATAGTTTTCAAGTTTATTGGTGACTTGAACTGAGTGGTTATAATACTGTTAGCATGAACTGACTGGGCGAAAACACTAACAACAACATATTCATGAAATCGCAACAAGTCCCTGAGTCATATATAAATATTTAATATGGACCTGGTTTCGATCAATTAGTTGTTTATTAGCCTTTTTTTGGGACATCGGTGTTTGAAAAAAAGTGTGCAATTTACGATCCCAACCTGCAAACATTTTTACAAGATGTTGTCGTTATCGTTGACGCGCAATAATTGTCTCGCACCTTCAGAATTTGTAAATAAGGTGCGGATTGCTAAGATTTGCCCATTTCTTAACCATTTAGTATAATCATTAGTATAATTATATTCACTTTATTCAATATAACAACATTTCGTTGTCTTTTTTACACGTTTACACTTAAAGTGTTAACATATCATAGTCAACCAACATCTTTTATGGTATACTCTGGTCTAGTTCGTTATGATCACATGATCGCGGTGACGTTTAAAGTCAGTGAACGTATTTTATTGTATACACCTTTGGCAACAAGTATGCTATTGTATATACTTGTTTCAATTAATGCTTAATAGTTATATAGATACCGAAACGTATAGCAAATAACATATTAGCCTTTTGAACACACAGTGATCGCCCTAAATGTCAGCACATCAAACGGCGATGCGTATATTAAGCGACGATTCTATTTGGATGCGTTTAGAGTTCGCGCATTTAATGTTGACCACCAGTATAGCCAAAATTAAACCATCGCCATAAATCAACGTATATAGTATGTAAACTATTCACCCCTGATGTTGCTAATTTTCACCACAGGGTCATAATTTGAACATTGTGGTAGAAGACAACAAGGATTTACTACATACTAAATACCTCAAGTCTACGCCTCACAGTGATCCCGTGACCGACTGAACCAATTTTGACCGAGTAACCAAGATGGACCCCAAGACAAGGAATTGAAAAATACTACATAAAGGTCCACTAACTTTAACTTTTGTTGTGGGAATCATGGGCTTAACGTAAATACCGTTATATTGAATTACGTGTTATAGGCTTTAGAAACAATGGATAAATGTGTATATGAAACAAAACCATTAAAAGTTTTGGAGCAAACTATTTTATACAAAATGCATAATAGGTTACCATCACTATAACATAATCTTATAAAAAGTATTGCTACAATGCGTTGTGAGGGGATAAAGACGTTTCTAACACGCGCTACATGAAACAATTAGAGCTGTCCCTCACAAGTGACGAATGCCACCGAAAGAGGTGTCCCACAGTCTGTGTCCTCTCCATGTGCTCAACAATTGTGTCATTTAATTTTAAAATCATTCCATACATGACCGAGTTACCATGCATACAGTATTCAATTACCTTGAAACTCTAAGTGTGACCTTGACCTTTAAAGTAAGAACATGGGTCTTGCACACAACACATCGACTTGATATGTTGAACATTTGTGCAAAGTCATTTTATATTCAATTAATACATGACAAAGTGACAGTCCGGACACATATGTGTGCATATATAAAGAGGATTATATTACTTTCAAACTCTTAGTATGACTTAATCTTTGATGAATGGACTTGGGTTTTGCACGCGACACATCGTCTTGATGTGCTGATTTTTTTTGCGAAGTAATTTTAAAATCCTTCATTGCATGACAAAAATACAGTCCGGACACGAATGTATGTTAATTGTATATATACAGGATTTCATTACCTATAAACACTAAATGTGACCTTGACCTTTGATGTAGGGACGTGGGTCTTTAACATGACATGTCTTATGTGATCTGATGTGCTAAACATTTGTGCCAAGTAATTTTAAAATCAATCAATACATGACAAAGTTACAGTGCGGACACGAATGTGTGCATTTATACAGGATTCAATTACTTTAAAACTCTAAGTGTGACCTTGACCTTTGAGGAAAGGGCATTGGTATTGCACGCGACACGTCGTCTTGATTTACTGAATGTTTGTGCCAAATTATTTTAAAATCGGTCAATGCATGACACAGTTACAGCCCGAACTCGAAAACATGTAAGGCCGGACGCACAGACAGACCGACAGACGGATGGACGGTGCAATTTCAATATGCCATCCTTCGGGGGCATAAAAAAACAACTTACGAGCCGCTGTTGTATATAGCAATAGCGGTCAAAGAGATAAAATTAAGACCCTTTTATTGTAAGTCAATCAGTGTGCAGTGGGATACCTATAAGCAATCTGCATGTACTAGTTAATTAACAATATTTTGGGAAATGACAGACGAAAACATAGTGTACATAAACATTTAACATTGCGGGATGGATTGTGCATTTTGATTTTGATACATTTGTAGATCTGACCATTATAACCAAATTATGTTCGACACTTTGAGTAATTAATTTCTCATATGATTTTGGATTCTGTCTTTTGCAATTTTGTGGGAGCAAACAATGACTTTAGTCCTTTGGGCTTCCACATGTACCTGTTGACCCAGATCAAAGTGCTCATTGGAAACGTTATGACAAGAGTTTTTGTGAACAACGGTACAGTTGGACAAATATTAAGAATCTTAAGCGCAAATGCATCTTCATAATCATTCATTGGTTTCTTATTTAGTGTTCCTTTGTAACTTTTTGAAACGAACAAAGAAGTAGAAACCGTTTTTTCACCTCTAAAATTACAGGAGCATTATGCAGTACTTGGGTATACAATTGAGACGTTTGTTTTGAAATTTGATTCACTTAACTATTTAAATGTTACATATTGGTATTTATAACAATCGTTGTTAAACATATTCATTCGGAAAATGGTCTAACTATTACATGTAATTTGTTTCCGTAAGGGCTTTATTATAAAAGACATTTATGTATACACATGACACTAGTTTTCGTCATCATGTTAATCATAATTGGTAGGCAAAAGTAGTCAAAAAATAAAGTGTACATGACTCTTTCTCGTGTAACTTTGAAACCAGTCAACCAATGTTTGTCAACTTATCAGCACAGAAAAAGTACACTTAGACAATTCAGTTGCACTCAGTTGAGGTTTCAATTTCGTATCAGTATCTAAGACATTCATTCGAAAATACATAATTTTGATAGGATTATCGCGCATAGCGATTACACACCTGAAACTGAGGTGAAAGTAATGCTGGCGTCTGGAACTTCCATTGATGACGATGCATTGCAGTAAACCGTCATATGAATACAATTTCAAGTCTCAATGTTCGATTTTGACAAACTGGAGACATTTCTGACAGGCCTAGGCCAGGTAGAACTTATCTATAACAAATTGAAAGACAAAGATAATCAAAGGACTGAAAGTAATGGAGGATCGATTGTCTCTGAACAACACTGATTGTACACATACATGTGTAAATATCAGGACAATTCTTACACGAGTAAAGTTATAAACTGGTGACACATTAGTCCACAAATTTGACCTTTAACCATACGTATAAACTTTACTTTTGAGAAAGGAACCAATGTGCTTACATTTAGCATTCAGTGACTATGTTCAACTACCCTATGAATTATCAGAGCTGTAAATGGTAACTTAGAAGTGGATTTTAACAAAACTGAATTGAAAATTCAATTTTTGCACAACTTTTAATGCCATTCAAAAGTTATGGGATTTGCCCATAGGTATAGCGCCAACTGATTGATTCGGATTTAACGTCGCACTTAACAGCTAAGGTCGGATGGCAACTTCCAGCATTTATGGAGGAGGAAGATCCTGGGTGCCTTGGTGCCAATTCGGGCATTATTTCAGTCGCGGGCGGGCTCTTGGGTAAAACCTAGATAACTTCCAGACATAAAAGAATCCGACCAATTAGGACACGAACCTACAGCGGTGCGGGACAAGTGATCATCAGTCAGTGACCTTAACCACTCGGACACATAGGACATTGTATGATGCCAAGCAATTGTCTGAAGTTTCAAGGCTTTGATGGATACCGAGAAAGTGAACTTTAAGCAAGCTTAACTAGTTTTAAGACGACACTGCCGACTGACGTCAAGACGGTTTTGACAATGGCTCTTCTGTTTTTCATAGAAGAGCTAAAAAGGGATTTATAATTATTTTGTTATTGATTCAGTATATACCTATAAAAGAATAAGTACTTTTAGCTTAAATTAACTACCCAGATTAGTGCTTCCTGGGGCTCTGACAAATACTCGCTCAGAATGAACGGATTTTAAGGTCGCACTTAGCAGTCCGACGCTCTACCACTACGCCACCGCGCCTTTACAAAACGGGAATCACTACCGGAGTTAAAGTGTTGAAGCAGTGGAATAACAGCATTCGATAACCCAAATCGATGCAGACAGGAACAGTACAGTTCAGTTACTAAATGTAGTTGATATCGGTCGTGATTTGATAAAAAGTGCGACAGATTTCTAGAAGAACCTTACTTGGTTACGGTCCACATATTTTGCTGTAACTCGCAAACTAATTACCAAATCTTTATGAAATTGCACCTCAACCAACTTCGATTCCTAATTTTGTGTTTACTTCTAAAACTAGTTTTAGCTCACACTGAGGTCACCAAAGAAGGTAATGTTTATAATCGAGAGTACCCTTATTTCGGAAAGAGTTATCTGCTTGCTTTCTTCTCTTGTTCATACCTTGTTTTTATTCTAAACTAAAAAAATAAAACAGCAAGTATTCTGTAATTTGCCGACTCAAAATAAATTTACATTCCGGGCCGTCCCAGTACGTGCCTGGTTGAAATAAATTAATATCCTAAATTGTAGGCAAAAACTGAACAGTGACGAAGATCAAAGAAGACACAGAATAAATGAATAACTGAACAAGAAAAACAGTGATACAAAGTATTGCAGCGGGCCCACAAACAAAATTGACATGTAAATTTTCTAGAAAATGGTTGCCGTAAAACATTTTAAAACGGTTTAAAAATCTTTAAATGATAAGTAAAACAGTAAAAAAGTATAAAATTATATGGATGTGGATTGGTTTCGAACTCATCCGATAAAGTACGTGAAAGCAGTTTTAATGCTGACGCATTTACCAATTACGCCACGGTCGCCGATTATAATGATAAGGGTAAAAACGATTTTATCTTTATATTTTTGTGTCCAAATCGTTCTTTAGCGCAATAAAAGTGTTAACGATTAATTACAAATGTAAAGAACAACATCAAAATAATATTATGCCTTTCTAAAATGTTTTGAAATTATTTAGATCTATTACTATATAATTTTGAAAACAAAAGACAGTATAGTGCCTAACAACTGTATATATGGAACGATGTTGTTCGTTCCGCCGTAAGGAATTTCTTTACATGAGACAATCGATCCAACAAGGAATACCTAAATAAATAAAATTAAGATCTTATAAAATATATACATGTATTATCAAACGTTAGAAAGAATAACAAAGGTTTTGCACACGACACGTTATCCTGATTTGCTGCGCTTTCCGTTATAGGACCGCAATAAGACCGTAATGTGAGTCGCATTTTAAACATGTCCGACAGTTCTATTAAAGAAATTTATAATTCTCTTTATTTATAAAATCGGTAAATGCTATTCTTTATCAAAATACCTTATATGAAATAAACAAATTATACAAAATATAACACCTGGGGTTATTTCTATTGAATTAATACAGTGGTAAGCACTAATTTACATTTCGACTCTTTGCATGAACAGATTTTCAATTTTCAACTCATATAGCACAACTATTTAGCACCCCAAAAGTCATGGCCACACTTATAGTATAATAGCGACTAACTATGTAACGGTAAGGGTCGCACTCCCAGGTTTAGTGGTCATTGAATCATGCATACTGTAAACCAACTAATTTTCGCGTGCACTTTGTTTTGCGCTGTATTTGCGAAGGCCAGTTTTCTGAGAATTATAGTTTACGCAAACAATTTATCATTCCTTCATATTTTTTTTATTTTTCTATAAAACACGAATTAAAATATCCGCAAATCACTCCGACAAACGGTAAAACGCGAACATTTGTTGGCGCAAATTTCAATTGGTTTACAGTATATTGACATATTCCGTGATTTCTTATCATGCACTTTTTTCTTCAAACTACATGGCTCAAATGGTCAGTACATGGATACAATCTGTTGCTTGCAAGTCCCGCATCAATTCAGTGAAGCTGAAGATTACACATAGAGTTTAAAAGTCATTCTATTCTGAGTCATGGTAACTATGTCATGCATTTAAGGAATTTAAATTACACACCACACATATTGAACATATGGCGATGACGTGTCATGCGTAAGTTTTGAGGTCAAGGTCAGTTATATATCAGAGATCCTTGAATCCTGTATATAAACACATCATATCTGATCTTTGCGAAACTAAACATTGAACTGTTGTTGAAGAAGAAAAGACGTTTGAAAATTTTAATGTAGAACGTACTTATACATGTTAAAATGTCTAATGGAAAACGTGATAAAAGTTATTTAGGCAATGACGATCATTTACTTTTTTTTAGGCTTTATGGATTCAGACATTCAAGAAGATGTTTTAAAGTTTTTCCTATTTTTTTTTTCTGCATGGAATGGGGTTTTTTAATAATTGTGGTAGAGCTTCAAGCGACATCCCTTCATAGTTTAATCAACATTGGCCTAGTGGTCTCAGAGGAGATGTCGTTTGAATAAAAATGTTGACGGACGACGGACAAACATCAATTTGACAAGCTCACCATGGCAAATCCAGGTGAACTAATCACATAAAACAGACATGTCGTGCTCAAACCCAGGATTTTTGATATCTTAAGAGTACGCTTAAAATTGCCTCTTACAAGCAAAATCAAAACTATTACAGGGTAACCCCTGCGCGTGACCATTGTAGGAAGGCCAATGCAAACTCTACTTTCATGTTAAAATACAATCTGTTCCTTGGAGTTTGCATTACATGCAGTGAAACCGGAAGTAGCATAACGGGATTTTCAGTGTATATAAAAACACAAGTGTATCTGCAAACGTGTGTATCAAAATATGTCCGGTGTGCGAAGGACATCTGGATTACCCATATTACATGCTTACATCATTCTTTTACGCTCCCTTTGTTATTAATTTAATCAGGTCATAAAAATAACGCCCGAGTCAGAGTAGATCTGGGCAGTAAATAGATATGTTTATCCCATTTTAAACTTGACTGTTAATGTCTAGTGCTATATTTACACCTGAATGTTAGAGACATAGTCAAAATAATTTAAGGCCTGAAAGATCTTTTTGATATTTATTCATAGGCTTGTTTTGTCTTTACAGTGGAAGGATTGTCGAATGCCTATGTTTATTAAGATCATTGTTATCTTTAATTTAAAGTTACCTGCTGAATGTAGTTAAATACAAATGAAATATCATTATACATTGTAAGTTAAACCTAGCCCGTAAAGAAACGTTACAATCAAGATTAGAAGAGTATTGTAAAGTATCCGTTTACAGCGCCCAATGACACTTAACGGTTAATATTTTGAAGGATTATACTTTTTTGTAAAATGTGAGAGGCTGTAGTTTGAAAAAGTATGTTTGCGTTACAAAACTTTTGTCAAGACTGCTTCGACTTACAACCGAATAAGACGCAAGCTTATATTGTCATCTTTCAACTCTAAACTTTAATCTGAAGAATTGAAACGATTGAGAGAATAAAGTTAAAGAAGGAACTCCAAGAGATAAATAAAAGTAAAAAGCTTGTTTAAGAAAACAATGTATCTCTTAAACAAAAATGTTGTTTAAAAGGCATGTAAGGATTGTTATAATAGCAATCTGTCAAAATCTGCAAATACACTTTTATTCTTACATAAGTGAGGTATTAATGCTTCTATTATGAAATCGAAGCACTCAAAGAACTGTTTTAGTAATATAAGACCTGCAAGCAGTTCATTTCGTAAGTGCTTCTGGGACTTTAACGTGAGTCATAATGATTTCCTTACATTCATTTGTTACAATCGTTTTATGCGCATGCAAAATAATATGCTGCTAGGAAGTATCTGTATTATAACTATTATATAATAGAAAGAGTTCAAGTATATTTTATATTCTTTGTTTATTCAACTGCTGATATATCAATTCTGTTATATCGATATTGTCACGCCGGTCAGCCTGCCTCTAGCCGGGACAGTTGTTATAGGATATGATTTTTATTTAGGTTATGGGTTCTAAGCTCAATTCTGGACAGGGAGCTTTCTTGAGAAAGGACGAATGCACAGTTTATCATTCACACTGATATTTATTCAAGATATTCAATAGGCATACATGGCAACAATAAGTTCATGTAACAAGAGATGGCATTTACATATAATACAATAGTAGAGACTACAGCACGAAGGACTGCAGAGAATAATTAATGGCAACAATATGTTTGATGGAATGTAGTCCAAGGATCTTGAGAGCCTCTGGATAAAGGGGTGGGGGAGGGTGACTCTCCAATATTATACTTGAGTATTAAAGTTCAAGGAGCTCTATAATAATATTACAAAGACTATTTATAAGGAGATCATTTAACTACCTCTCCAATTTTAGTTTTAGACATAGGGAGCTGGTTCTCGATCTGATGTTGTTGATAAATAGATTTCACCTTTAGTATGAGAGAGATTGACCCCGATGAAGCGAATCGGGAGCTATATATAGCGATTTGAACTGCCTCTCTATACGTCACACTGAACGCGCCGTAGATGAAGTATAGAGAACGGTTCGATTAACCTTTGAACTGGAATTCGGGAAATTCCGTTGTTACGGAATTAATCGAACACATCGACATGTAAACAAGACGGCTGACATGGAGCTGAATCGAGAGCTGTCAACATCTAACCCGGGGAATATTGACCAAATGAATTAGAATAAAATGGGAGCACTAGTCCAGGGAGTAAGCCTGGGAAATGTGCGTTTAGTTATGACCGGTATGTAGGGTTGATAAGGTCTTTGGGTGAAATGAATAGGTTTGGGAACCTTGGCCACTATTCCATGTGAAAACATTTTATAAAACATGAATCAAGATACAAAGCGTATCTTTATAACAATGACTACAATTAATTTTATAACCAATATATGACTAGACGAGTTTAGCGGCTTAACAATATATTTTCGCAGATAGATCATATAATCCGTGGGTACATTCATCTATTAGTTTATGCTTTGTTCTTAAAGTACAGATACAATCTAGAGATTAAAGGTGTTTTACATGCTAGACAGGTAGGCACCGACAGCCGTACGTTTTGAATAATAACATTTAAGGTATCTTATTATCTCTTAGTTAAACGTAATTAAATACTACTTCATAAGTGGCCCCCTCAACCACAGGATGTATTATTTATTAATCGTTTTATGACCCGTTACAAAATTAGACCTTGTCGGGTCAGGTGTCTATAGTCAAATAATTAGACAATAAAATTAATTGATATATTTGGCGATAATTGGTGTATTGCTTATTTCCTATTGTTTAAAAGTATAAGGTTATTAACCAGATAGATAAATATATATTCTTTATTTTTTCTAATAGAAGAGTATTATGCAAACAATATTTGTGAACAAAATTAATTTGACATGAACATTTAAATCATAATTACAAAATATATAAATATCAAGCGAAAAATGTAAAAGAAAATAAACATGATGTATAGAATGGTATGTACAATGAAATAACTTATATAATAACAATTTGTTCCATCTTCATCTTTTCTGTGTAACAAGGTTGATTATTGGACAACTTATCTGTGTTTGGTGACCATGCTTTCCTGGTGTTACTTAACCTTGCCGACACAAAACGCAATGTTAGTTTTAGTATAAAATGGTCAACTGTTTTGCTTGACAAAAATCATACTAAAATAAATAATTATCCAATCTTACGACAAAGCAGATACTGATTAAATATGTAATATGTTCCAATTTATTACCTAATATATTAACTAGTTATATAGAAAATTAAAGCCTGAACATACAATGTAAACTACGGTGAGTCTTTTCCCCAAGTTCAACTCTGCTACCTAATAGAGCATGCATGTTGTACCACAACAAAAAGCGTTGTGATTCATTCACATTACAAAAAATAACAATATGCTCAATTATACAATCTGTCATCTGACATACGGTACTATATTTTCGAGAAAAACTATTTTCCTATTAGGAACTACGATTCTATATGTACAGTAGTCTAGATTACCTCTGTAAAGTACTAAAGTTAAGATGCGGCTATTTCATTTTGTAATAAGCGAAAGTTTTTAAAGTTTTCGTCGTATTATATCTTATAAAACCTTTTATAGAATTACATGTACATTTTGTACATTGTACAAAAGGCATTATTTTTTAAAGGAAAAATTAATCCTTTGCGCCGCGTCACGCAGCATGGTACTTGTCGCACTCGCAAATGACACGCGACATATAGATGCCGCATCTACAATCATATGCCGAGTGATGCGGCATGATTTTATTGCTCCCGCGTTGTAAAACCTCCCGCGCTATAGCGCGGGAAAACAAAATCCGCCTGTGCTGTACAGCATGATCGTTCTGCATGATTCGTGTTATGATGTAATGTATACAGTTGCAGTGCGTCAGACATTAAATACGGACACTGTCTATCAAGAAACTGTCCATCCATGTCGCACCTTTGCTTGATGGATACATCTCTATTTAAAGATCGAAAAGTGAGCACCGTCGAGGCCGTCAAATATTAGCAACCAAAACATATATAGTGTGCAACAAGATTCACGGTATACAGCGGAAGAGATAGGTACCATATGAGACTTATACTCGCCAGGGACCTTTTGACAACGAGAAAACAATTCTAAGCAAGATCTGTGCACCTGCTGAGTCCAGAGTGTGGTGCAAATTTCTCGATGCAATTAAGTGATAGTGCTAAGTTATTTGACACATAATCACATTGAAGAGTTGCCTTAACCACCCTACAATCATGTTTGTATGCAAGCCGGTTTTGAATCCTACAATGCTGTCGGAAGTGCCTTATTTAAGGCATTCACACTAAACTTCAGAAATACTCCTAAACATGTGTGCAGTACAAAGGAGAATACAATATGTATACATTTGTCTCTGGCATATTCACTAATGGCTTGGTCACATATACATACGATGTCCGTACGATTTACAAAATCGTACGATTCCACCAACTGTTTTTATCAATACGATTCCGTACAATAAAAGCTTCTGGTCACATTCCTACGGGCGCTGTACGATCTTTTGGGGGATGCAATTGTAGGATATCCATACGGACTTTTCGCAGAAAAGTCGTGCGGCGTTTTGAAGGAGCTCGGACGCACCTCGTACGATGCACGCATGTTCGTACGGTGCTCGTATGGTGCTCGACAAGCTCTGACGGGTCTAGCGGTGTTCTAAATCCGCATGGACATCGTGCGATGCCCGTAAGAGCTTTACTAGGGCCAATGCGATGCCCGTGCGAGCTCTACTTGAGCCTTTGCGGTGCCCGTACAGGGTCCTTGCGAGCTATTCCTCACCTCAAAAGTTTCAACTTGCTCGGCGAATCTGAATAGTCGGCTATATCGGACTACCAGCCGTTCCAGCCAGCATCATACTCTGAACTTGTTAGGTTTGGTCTTATATCAGACGGGAAATGTGTATTGAATAAAGTCTTCCAGCCAGTGTTGATGTCAATGTTACAAGGGGGAAAAATATATTATGCTTGTGACTTGAACTCTTTTGAGTAAACTGAGAGATAGTAATTGGAATAGCCACTACGATAAGAGTTTAGAGTCTGGCGTAGCGGTAGGAAATTTGTTAGCTTATTTTGATTCCGTGAGTCATCGGGATTCATATTCATACTAAGTTTAATATGAATCCAATGACGAATGCAACCTGTTTTGCATGCACACTATTTATTTTTTAATTTGACCTAGTGACTTTGTATCTGAACCAGATCACCCTTTTTATAACTGTGCTTAGATTCCATCGAGGCGATCATTCTGACCAAGTTCCATGAAGATTCAGTGAAACATGCAGCATTCATTTCATACCAAGCCAATGTAAAGTGTGGGCATACAGAGGGAATACGACATACAGACACAAGGGGAGCACAATAGCTCATCGTGATCCAAAAAGAAAGTAAAATTCCTGTTCTAATTTGTTTATTCTAATTTATTATTTCAACAATATACAGAAACATTGCATATAGTTTACTGGAAGTGACAGCGGGAGTGAAAATTACTGGAGTAAAACCAACGTGCGGCAGCTTGTATGATAGATACAGATCCGTGACAGAAATGTCTAAAACTCCTAGGGGAACTTTTTACCGTTCATTTGATACCAATATTGAACGGCTTTCAGTTGTCCTTAGGAATGATAACATCATTGCCAGCGTTGCTTCAAGTAAGCATAGTGTTGAGCGAATCTAGTCAGCCACCAGGAAAACTGAAGCAGAAAAATACATAATTCGAATTACTACGCTGTTTGACATAGTTGTCGTCTAACTACAAAAATAAATCACATGATTTAACTTTAAAGATGCTAAATGCGGACTAAGTTATCAGAAATAACTTATTTGGTTTCATAAGCTAGCTTTTTTGTTTCAAAAAGTATAAATATATCTCATTCATCATTACATATAGAGAAATTTTAAAACCAAATGCATGGATTGAAGATATGGAGTTGCAAAAAAAACTAAAATAGCTGATTCTATTTTTTTTTTCGCTATGTTGTTTCAAAATGAACCTGATCCCGGTTTATTCAATTCGCACATATATTCAAACTGCGAATTGTAATTTTCGCGGGGGTACGTACTTTAAAGTGAACGTTTTGATATATGGGATTCCATCAAGTTCATTAATTTAAGCCAGTATGGTCGATACAATCTGAACATCAATTACAAATACTACAGCTCTTATATTTTACATTTGTTATTTGTACACTGTTACAAACACCGGAGGGTTATTATAATCTAACGGTAATCAGATAATAAAGGAATGTCATGCCCAGTGACTAGTTTAATCTTTTGATTATCTGTATAAAACAAACCGAAATCATCAGCAAGTCATTCTAGCTGGCCGGTTGTATATACCCATCAAGTGTAAAACTGTCAAAATCCTTTGTAAGTGCAGACTTGTATTGTGCGCACATACTAAATAGGATTAACTGTATAATTAAACAAAACCGTTGTATTCATTCCTTAATTGTTTGCTAGTTTAAATATATTATATTGAAAACAGTTGATAAATGATTCAGCAGATAACTAGCAAGGTTAAGACACATGGATTAACTTTAATTAGTTGAACGAAGAAAAACAATTGTATTTATATTAACTGTGCCGATTTTTGTTTGATATTGTTTGAGTGTTATCCGTGACGATAAGAGTAAATTGCTTCTTTTGACAGTAAGAGTTACTTCCCTTATTTTCACGTTACAAGAAAATACCTTTTCACTCTTCCAGATCTTGTCCCCTTCTCTTTTCTATCTTTACCTTACTTTCCATTAGGGATGATGCCATCAAGTCCACTTTTTGAAACAGTTGTTTGAACTTATCTTCTTCCTTAAAATCCTTGCCATATTACCTATGAACTTCCGCTTACAAGTTGTGTGATATAACAAAATACAAGCGCTGCACCCGACTATTTCATGCGTAAGGCAGTAATATTGACTACAGTGTAGCTTCGTTGTCATGCGTCTTGCATTTTTCATTATTTTCTTCACAATTTTTCGATGCAACTAAAGGCATATCACCAGCAGCGACCAGTCCATGATTTCTATATCATTTCATTTCAAGTGTGGTCTAGAGCATGTGTCACACATGTACTTATGTCATTCTCGAAATGCTCCGAATGCATCTGTATTATTATTTTCACCTTGACAAAGTACACAGAATACGATTTCTTCAACATATTCTGATTTTTCCCGAGCGACTTCCATTTTTGACAAGAGTTTTAAAATGTTTATAAACTAACCACTTGATTACGCTTGAAAGCTTTAAATTAGAAATAATATATTTAACAGCATTTATCGATCGTATTACAATGCGATTGATGATTGATATTACAGAATGTTAAACTTATTATTTTGTCAATCTTAAATTTTTACGCATTTGGTGCTAACACTTCATCGAAATGCCTCTATTGATGTGTCATTGATAAATTGACGTTATTTATATCAAATTGTTCAAGTTTATGTTCTATATTTTGCTTTAATACCATATCACATATCTCTCTGCCTACAAAAGTATATTTGATAGTAGGATTGCTACACGAACGTTCCCATTTCCCAATATTCCCTAATGTTTATCTGGGTAATAGTTACTCAACGTAAAACCACCCATAATCTAAGCTATACGTGGCATACAGTCCCTAAATATATTACATATGAAGCAAGTGTTTATTTGACCAATGATATTCGGGAAATTGGGGGCATGGGGGTATATGGGGGCTTTTTGACAAAAGTGTTGGAAATAAGCTCTTCTGCATTTCTGAAATTAGAGTTACGACTTTTATCCTTACACATATGTGAACTTTTTTAACTCCGGATGAGGAGTGGAGAACAAGAATACAACTTATAAGGCATGCAAATAAAATAAAATTAAAATGCAATGAAATCCAAATAGAAATATTTTTTTAGCTTCAAAATGTTCTGCAACAAGCTGTAATAGTAGTTTTGTTTCTTTTTCTAGCTTTTAGATCAGATCATATTATATTTGTTATTGATCTTGTTCGGTGAAATCAAGATTGCAGCGTTTAGCAAAATTTTTATTTTTATTACTCAACTTGCTTACTAATAACAATTTTTACAATTTACTATACTCGGAGAACTTTGACACACGTCATCGTCATTACCACATTTAAAGTCCCATGATCTTTTTTCAAATTGATTGATATTGCAAATTACATTTACCGCGGCGTAGGAAGTAGCAAACTGAAAACAAAACAAACAATTGAAAACAAAACAACATGTAGATAAGTAAGTTTTATTTCTCGCTACACACAGGTCTATTTTTCTATGTTTCCTTTGAATGACTGAATGACTTATATATGAAGAGTAAGTGTCTTGTACGTTTAAAATGTATGTATAAATGCATGTATAACTAAGATAAGCAGTAATCCTAAATAAAAGAATACCAACTCAAGTTTCGCAATGCCAAACTCAGTCGTCACAGTCGCCATCAGGTGAAACATTAAATAGGAAGTAAATAACAATAACATAACGTCATGACGTCATGATTTAATTACATAACGTCATGACGTCATTATTTAATTACAATGACGTAACAGAGTGTCGTATAGATATTGGCATTAAGTTAATGTAGTATTAAATTCAAAGATATAATAAAATGTTATGAAACAAATATTTAGTAACCAATAATGTGATGATATATAGTTGCACGCCATAAAAAGGTAACAAAATAGTGCAGGATCTTGCAGATGCAAAGTAGCTGCGAAAAACTGATTTAAGACAGAATTGAAATAAAAACACATGTTGCCAACACGTCTATGGTCGCTAAAAATCACCAGCTGTCAGGGACAGTTATTTCTAGAAATTCAATGGTCAGTAGGAAAATTCAGTGATAGTTCCCTACGGCGTCAATGGATGCTAAGGAAGCCACTGATGGCAAGATGATGCTTAAGGTTGCTATTGAATTAACTGGTGGCTAGGGGTATTTACTGGTTTCAAGGGGACTAATGTATCGATACGGAAGCCAACGGTTTATAAGGAAGTCACTTGTTCCTAGAGGAAGTTGCTGTCATGATACGTCACTGGTTGCTAAGGAAGTCATTGGATGCTAAAGAAGTCACTGACGGCTATGGAAGTAAGATGTTTATAATGAAGTTGCTAGTCACTAGTCCAAGTTCAAAATCACCTCATAACACACTCAGTTGTGCTACACGCGGCGCGCGCTATATGAGGCGTTTCGAATGAACCACCTTTAAAAGAAACATTCCCTACAAGGAGCAAATTATTTTCCCAAAACGTTACCAACGAGCTAAATGTAGGTAAAACAAATAAATAAGCTAGATGATAAAATACTTCAGAAAAAACTGTAATCGAAATGTTCAGTCATTTTCTCTAAACTATGCCCAATTATCTTACACTTTTGCAGAGAAGGGTTGGAAGGTTGTAAGAAATAGTTGGGAATATAATAGAATAATGATAAAAAGAAAGGTACATGGAAGAACAGAATACCAGTCTCACTTTACATATACATGTACATTTTTTGTATGTGCGGCATGTTTAAAATATATTTCACTTGCTACTTTAAAATATGTATCCATATGATTTTATATCCATGCCAAATGCGTAGTTAAAACAAGTCGTTAAATTTTAGTTACTGTGTCGCCAATAATAGTAGCATCTTCCAGAAACTGAATGATAAGATCCCCCCACGTTTAAGAGAGAATACAGCTGAAGCATTACTTCTCCTTCTCGCCTTCGTATAAATATGTTCGTATAAAGGGAGAGAAGCTATAGTAGATCTGTTTCAGTTGCCGATAATCGTTATAATCCTTCATTTAGTCAGGTAAAACAACCTTGTAATGTGAAATGATTGATTTACAAAAAAAAATGTATATGTTTACTTTGGCGTTATTCTGTAAATTGGATGATTTTCGCGTGAGAAAAATCTCAAGATTTGTGTGCAGACAGACTAATTCGCGATTTTTAGATTCGTGAAAGGAGAATTCTCTATTAATAAATCTATATGAATTGAATCTTTTGCAAGATTTTAAAGAATAGTGAAGTGCACAATTTGCGAACTATCTCAAATGAAATCATCGCGAATATACACAAATTAACAATACATGTATGTCATACTTTCTTTCAACTGAGTTTAAAATGGTAGTAATCTGAATGCACAATTTCACTCTTTGACTCTATGTCATGCTCAAAACATGAATCGACACTCATTCATTCAATCCCTAACAACGCTTTAAAAATGTACATGTATATATAATCAGCCAATGGACGGCACAGCAGAAAGGGAAAATGAAACTGAGCTAAAGTGGAAACAATCAAATAGTCAGGGAAGAATGATTCGTAATACGAAGACGTTCCAAAAGACAGGGTCGACAACATATAACACGGCAATAAACCATTTATCTAGTAAATGTATTAAAAGAAATGAATAGTTTTCTCTCTAAAACGCGTTTGAAGACAATAAGGCTTAATACGTTGTCTTGATACCCCAGTATTATTTTAGAATTGAGATATACTCTGTCTTGATTTTGAGTATTGTAATTTTCACTACTACCAATATTAATTGCATAAATATAATACGATTATTCAACTAAGTATGAAAACAGTACTCTTGTCATCCATTGTCACGTGTCACAGGAACTGATCACTGCATTTTGTATTAAACTGTTGTATGCATTATATCCGATTTTACGGTAACTTAAAAAGGTTTACACAAATAAACAGAGATACCTTTCTAATAACATACTTACAATATTGAACAAAGTCTTACCAAACATTTGAAAAACATCTGTCATATAATAAAGTTTACGCCTCTCTGTTTATAATATGTACTAATTACAAAATAACCGTAATCAAACGAAAATAAGTCACTGACTTTACAATCGAATAATAATTAACGGTAGTTAATTCACACAATTATTATTGCTTAACCTTACAATTTGGACGCAATGCTGTACTATGCACATGCAAGCAATGTCTGTGGGACGAAGCTTCACTACTCATGTGTTGTGTGTAGCGCACATACTTCTACGAACGCACTTCACTAGTACAATTCAAATTGCTGAGTAAGGGGAATAATTAAAATAGCATTGAGTGTGATTATTTTACACAGTTATCCTTCCTGTAGATTTAAAACACAGCTACTCAACACAACGGGCCACCTAACATAAGATTTAAAAAATCTAAAAAAACAGATCTCCCAAATCAAAAAAGCAGAATGAATGTGTACTTTTGATAAACTATGATTCACTTTACGTTTTTGTACGTATCAAGTGGACTATTTATTGATTATCATATTCCAAGTACATTGTATACTATGAAAACAAATCTCAGACACTACAAAACAAGATTTAACATATTTAATGCCAGTTTATATTGGTCATTATAAAGAAAACTGCATTGTTTTTTTACCGGATTGTTATATTACACGTGTTTCGACTTTACATTGAGTTTGTTTGTCTGCATGACAGTTTCTCTAACTTTTCTTGTCATAACGTTTACCATACTACATGTACAGATAAACACGTTTGTTATTGTTGGCTCATTTATGCAACCTCATCTCTATTTAAACACAACAAAATTAAACTTTGTCAAAAGTGCATTTTTTCTTTATAACAAAATGTGTGTTAAATATGTTTAAACATATGTTTAGATGAGTTTCACTTCAAAAGAACCTGTTCCGACTGTGCTCGATACGCCTTTAAATCCATAATCCCAATTCACTTTGACTGTACCATCTGGATTTACAGCTGTCACAGTTCCTGTCCACCACTGAAAATGACAACATACCAAACGTGACACACATGTGATGTAAACCGTACATTGCGTCTTCCTTACATGTAAGTTACACACATAAGTACAACAATACAGCAGATTCGTAGTGAAATTGTTTATTTATTTGTTAGGATAACTTATCATGTAGTTTGCAATATTGATATAAACGAAGGATTTTGGATGCCATAATCGCTACAGTATAAATACATTAATAACAATATAATTACGATAAACAATAAATAAAGCAAAACCTTTGAATAAGGATTATAAGAAGTAGACATCCTTGATAAAATTTCCCAAAATGTAATGCGTTCATTTCGGTAAAATAGTTAATTGGTATAAATATATTACGAATGCTAAAACACCTCTTGAGACGTTGTAAAAGCTATATGAACTTTATTCGTTATAAAGGTCAAATTATGTTCTTTTTTATCAGATAGATAACGACAAACAAATTTTCGTACTGAATAGAAGAAAAAATATAACTATAGGTGCTACCTATCAACGGGAAAAACCAAACACCTTAATTAATGTGTAACTGTAATCATAACAAGTAATACAATACATTTACTACAGTCTTTCCCCCAAAAAAAATCGAATCATAAAACAACGTATTACCTAAAGACGGTTTTCCCATAATATAACTATAGGTGCTACCTATCCACAGGAAAAAACAAATGCATTAATTAATTTGTAATTGTTATCATAATACAACTTTCCGTATAATGGTACGATGACGTCTATTAAACAACGCTACAGTTCGTGGTCAGTAGACGTTTTTTGAATAACGCACCGCATCGTTACCTCCCCTTGCAGCGGGGGAACTGCGCCAATTCAGCGTTCCTGACAAAATTGGGGAAATATGTTTACATATAATGAATTTATTTTAATAGTTTTTAAAAAACCATTAAGTTTAACAACCAGTAATCAGCTGATTGTTGAAGAAGGAAAAAACGGAGAAGAGTTGTTTTCTGGAATGTTTTAGTCATAACCACCGGAAGTCGAAATCCAAAATGGCTCCTCTAACGGAGAACCTAAATTCGACTTGGACGTATACATATATTGAAATTATCGTATATTCATTTTACACTTAATTCATCAATAATTTTTTAATTAACGAGTAACTTAAGGACGGGAAAAACCCGGTTTTTATCGTATAAAGAAACCTCAGTTTATTTGTATGACATGAAGATGTATATAATAATTGCAGATATACACTCAATACTCGAGCGAATAAAATGCAAACGGAATCTGGCCTGAAATCAGGAAGATCCGATATGACAATTTGAGACAGAAATTTTTTGAAAATAAAATTGCTCAATTGACTGCCTCCGTTATCGAGTGCGTTATCTCAATATTGCCTTTAATTAGAAATTAGAATAAAAAAAGATATATTATAAAGAAATTAGCGATTAATCTACAATAGTTATGCTTGTTCCTTTCCACATACGTGTTGTAATACAAATTATGTATTGTTTTATTTGCCGAAATGCCGAAAATGAAAATTTTACAAATACTGGTGCACCATTTCTAATTTAAACGCTTTGCCTTCACTCGTATTTTCCACATGGTCTTCATTCAGAAAGTCGAAAATCACGTTAGAGATTAGCCATGAAAAGTCGACACTACGATACGCGAACTCACAATGGCGATGTTCGGTACTCGAGGAGGCGATGTCCCTTACGGAACACTGATAACAAAATGAAAACTATTACCATTAAAAGGAAAAATAACAATCAAAATTTCCTTTCTAACTTGTCTAATATGATGCAAGCAGTATTGTACACGCAAAAGCTGAGGTATGAATTGTAGAATTGTGTTGGAATAAAATACTTACAGGATTTGTTTGGATGTACTCTTGACCCGACAACAATTTGTTTTTCTTGACTCATATCTGAAAATGGAATGGTACAATCATTAGAGTCATTTTCCTTTGATAAAAAGTTTTGCTATAAGTTTGTACAGCGACAATGTTTTGTATATTTTAGATATAAAAAGAATATCAGCCGTCTCTTAAAAGCTGTTATCAAACTTCTTAGTGATCACTATTATTGTGATGAGACTCCATTCGTTTGTCAAGTATATTGACTCGATCGTTACACTTAGAAACATATGGTTACCTATTAAAAATATGCTTATTTGATTTAACTTCAGGGTCAAACATACAGAAAAACTGAAACACTATATTGATAATGTTATAAACGCAAATCTTTAGATATTAATAAATGCCTAGTACATGGAAATTGAATATTCATAAAAAAAACGCATTAAGACTTTAAGTTATCGCTTCATAAACAAATCCAAACATTTTTCACTCCTCAGATGAATGGATTGTTTAAAAGAGTAAATTGTGGCAAGCTTTCATAACGGATGTATAGCCTGTCGTTATGCTAATATTTCAAACAATAGCAGAATAACCATGCTACAAAAAGATATGCAAGGGTAATTGTAGTAAGGGAAACATTAGTAAACCAATGCGAACGAACAACACTGACATGTTTAGAAATCTGAAATGGTCATCCCATCGCAAAACAAGCAACTATTTTACTATTCAAATGATCTTAAAGCATTTCATTGTCTTCCACCAACATAAATCATTCAGAACATTCAAAATATAGCTTACGGTCTTATACAGACATAGAGCATAAGCTATCTAAAACTAATAATTTACTACGATCGTTTGGTTACACTTTTGGGTAATTTTAGAAGAATATTCCTGTTAACATTAAAGACGCTTGACATTAGACTAAATGCATTTTGACTCCAATACACACTAGATTTACTCAGTGATGATGTTTAATAATGTAGTTGTAACACAGGTTCAATTACAATCTGTATGTGCTCTCATTCGCACAAAAACGAATATCACACCCGTCAGTAGTATATATGTATTGAAGAGTATACATGTCGATGTGTGTGTTTCATTTTTGACCTTCGTAAGAAGCAGCTTAAGAACTTTAGCGTACCCGGTTTATAGGCTTGACAGGACGGGTAATCTGAAGCTTACTCCGTAGGAAATTCGTACAATAATCTTGTCTGAAATCTGACACGCCAGCATTTCGGTATTTCATAAGACACTTTTATATTTAATCAGACTATAATAATATTTGTTATTCACCACATTTCAATGTAAGTACATCTTTATTCAGCGTAACGTACAACGAACGGTTCGGGCAGATTAGATTTTCACCACTTAGCTGCCATCTTGCCGATTTGACAATTGTCACGTAACCATTCTGATTGAGGTCATGAGGACACTTGATTGATAACACGACCACAAGCGTTTTGGCGCTAACACTCTCAGGGTCTGTCCCACGTCGAACATAATGTTCATTTCTTTTGGAATAAAAAGCAGAGTGGTTAATGTTATTGCATATGTATTTCCATCCTAGATATCACCTAAAGGCTCAACAAAAGGAAAATTCCAAGCGTTGTGAATTACATGAAAGTTCTTACCGGTTCGTGTGATTTCATTTTATGAAATATCTCGATAATATAAGTATAAAGAAGGTCCGTTGTAAATGTAAACGCAATGACGTAGATTTACAAATTCGATGCTTTTATTGTCAGCTTTGGTTGTAGAGCATCGTAAATGGTATGAAACGATGATTAATTTAAAATCTTACCCAATCATGTACATATTTCCCTATTCAACGTACATTGGATGAAAAAATGCATGCCTTGTTATACTTGTAAGGTATCGTCATGGGGCTGATAAAAACTCACATGACGGAAAGCAAATATATAAATAGCGCATGTTTATATGTGTCTTAGGACCTCATTGGAAATAAGATTATATTGGGACTTTGATAAGACTACTGTTATATGTGCACTGATCATAAATTATGTAAATCTTATTATCAGTTGTAGTAGTAGCATCAGCAGTAGTAATTGTGTTCAGGATCCGATCAAGATTGTAGTGTCCTTTGGCAAACAACATTAAGTCCATTAGTAAATATCTCTCTTGCTCTCTCTTTGAGCTTGATGCCATGTGACATGAGCCTTGATAGCAATTACTTTTAGCTTTATAAAGATGTTTTGCGATCAAAATAGATAAGATTGAACAGAGTAAAATATATTTACGACCACCCAACTCAAAGTTGTAACGCCCTTCAAAATGGCAATATTGAGTTCTGGTCAAGAATGATGCTGAAAATGCAGCAGCTACTTAAGAACCATTTTACAAAACTATTTGTCTAACTGATCAAAGTTAGGTGTACAAATTATTAAATATGTATACATAACAGAAGTCGTTGATTCTCAATTTTTCACCAAAATAAGAAAAAGATTTTCACAGATTTTCCGTATATTCTATGGGAATTCAATTATATTTAAATATATTTGAGATAATTTTTTTTGAAATGTTCATTTTTATTAATTATAATTATCTTTAAGTACAAATTTTACATTTACATGTACACTGCTGAAGCAAAAACTTGCAGTTGATCCGTAGTCTGCTATGTTTGCATTTAAATGCACATTTACTTACATATTAAAAGAGTGTATTTACAGTTTGCCCTACTTTCCAATCCTATCAAATGCCCCTTTTTCATTCAAAAAAGCTTATTGTATTCTCCATATTGAATTAATATCTCGAATATGAAAATAATTATTTCACTTATTTTACCAATAAGTAGGACTGTGACATCACAGAGCTAAGCTTCGCCCTAAATCTCTTCACATTTCAATACAAATATTGTCTGTAGATGGGAAAACTGTAAGCCGGTTATAGGTCCATATTACAGAAATAAAAACACTTATTGCATCGGTTCGCTACATGTAACGCTCCCTCGCTATAAATTTGTTTATTCCTGTAATATAGACCTATAACCTATACTTATTCAAAATCTACTTGTAGCACTGCTTTAAACTATTTGTATTTATTTAAAGAAAACTGAGTCTAATCACATGATCGTTTAGACACAACACGAACAGAAACAACTCACACTTGTTATGCTTTATATTGATGTATTACAGTAAATGGCCTCTGGCGCAAAAAAAAAACAACAAAAAAACACATATTTGTCCATAACCATTATACATTGTCTACATTAAAGAAGAAGAAAACAACTGAAATATTTAAATACTACCTTCGAATATTGCCTCAGTTTCTCTGGCTTTTCTATTTTCAGACTTCATGGTTTGCTTCATTTTTGCCTCGGTAATGTGCGAAGATTGTCGGCGTGGGACTGTGGCTGGCATGATCAACATTCCGAGCTTGTTGGAAGAAGTGATAAAACTTTGCAGTTGCTCGTCACATAGAAATTCAATCCGCTCCATATTTTTCGATTTTATCTGTGTAACTGCTTGCTCAATATTAGAAAGCCTCGGTTTACACTCGATAGTGTTGATGAAAAACACGTTGTCTTGATATATTTCTGTGTTCAGCATATTTTTCATTTCCTCGACTTTGGGCGAAAGAACTCTGCAGTCTTGCTCTAGCTTGGTTAACACTTCGTCATTGTCTGAAATAATTTGTTTTGCCTCAGATATGATATCTGATTCTATTTTGTCTAAATGATAATTGACATCTGTTCCAAACTTTTTAAAATCCCTGAGCACCTTGTCCAGCATACAATGTAGTTTTATTTATTCTTTTGTTTTCCTTGACCGTTTGCTCATTTTCTTTGTGTTAATGTGTTACTTTTCCAAATTTACTAACGAAAGTATTAAAATCCTCGCTTTGTTGAAAATTCTTCGATAGGTTCTTTATGGATTCTGTAAGCTGTATTCTGTTTCTAAATCGTTTAAACGTGTCTGAAATATTCAAATCAATCTTAATTTGATCTTCATCCCGTCTATCGTTTGACTGAGTGATATAGAAGGCCAACCAAAAACGGTTGAAAGGTTATCGGTAATTTACAACTTCAAGTGATTTAATGTAGGCATTCATTTACCATACATCGCAGTGGTCACATCATATATACATATATGTTACTGTGTTTCTTAAACTAAACAGCAATGGTGTGTATCAGTTTGACCATCGAGTGTGTGACGGGGCAGGGGTTGGGGTCGACGAAGCGTTGTCTTCATCTTTAAACATTGAAAATACTTGTATAACAAATTTCTTTTTTATCCTCATTTCTTGCGACAGATCTCGTTTTACTCGTAGTCTATTTAGCTAAGATGGGACAATTCGTGATCAACCAAAGACGTATATAACACCTACCAAGCGAAACTCATATTAGCTGATTTCCTCGTCACTGGCACCTTCTACCAATCAGTAGGCACTGTTGCGGAAGAGGGCAGTTGATCTTGACATAAAACTTTCCAGAGTAAACGAATATTACTAAACTGAAAAAGATACAATGCAGTTAATATGTTACATATGTGAATTACAGTATAGTTTATTAACATTTCAATGGTTTACTATTGTGATAAAAAAGCTGGGAGGTTTTTTATACAATGTCGACTGTATGTTTAAATAAGATTGTGTCGAATTTGTCATTAATACAGTAGTTTCTTTATCTTTAATACGAAATGATATTAAGCACTAATAAGAATGCCAATTTTCACTACCAAATTCCTTTGCTTAACGAGGATACAATAGTACTAAAAGGACATGGTAAACGAAGTTATACTTCCTGTAAGCGTAGCTCTACTATTGCTCTTTTGATGTAACCACATAGAACATATATATCTTCTACTGGCCTTATAAACTCAAATGTGTTCGATAAGTGTCAAGAACACAGTCATGCATGTACCGTTCACGTTTAAAAATGTTTTAAGACAAATAGTCTGACAGTAAATCAATAAATGTATATTGAATTAATCAAGTTAGTACGGTTTAATTACTTTGAAACATGAATATTCTACTATCGCTACAGCAATGCCATGTTATTTTCAGCGGGCGCATTCAGAACGTTACAAGTCCGTTATCCGTCCATTACGAGAAGATGCAATAACACTATACAAATATGTATGGACAATAACATGTCCATTTTAAAGGACATAATAAGTTTATGGGTAATTTTGAGAGATAGCTATTTATTTCAATAAAGACAATTATAGCAAAATTCAGTTTGTACTTTGCCACAAACGTTCATTTGTTCACCTTTAACAAGTTATGTTTGCTGTAAAAAAAAGAACACTCTTATTTACATTCATTATGATACGGCAATGATACCATTGACTTTGTCATTACGAAGACGGCGCAACAACAGCAGTGTAGTTTTGTTCTCTAGAAGGTGAACTAACAACGCTTATAAAGGGACCATACAGTGTATATTTCTTATGTTTGTAGATGAGTTGTCTTAAGATTAAACCTTCTTGAACTTCACGTTAGTGTAAGTTTTAATGAACAAATTTCATTCATATTTGAATTTCACATTCATTCATATTTGAATGTTGCTTTGATGTGAACTGTGTTGAGTTTTGGTCTTGCAATTCTGTTTTGATATAAAAAGACAGGAAACCAAAGCTTTCACATTCATACTTCCGCTGTTCGTGATCCGTTAGCTCTGTATCATCGTTACACGTCTTGTTACACGCCAGACATATTTAAATGCACATTTCTTTTGTCTAGTTACTGTTTAACTATGTCGGTTTCTGATATATTGAAATAAAATTATGTTGACTATCAAAAAGACAGTGTCACTCGTGTAGTGGTGTTTTAAAGAAATGCGTTGACAGCAATTAACTTCGGCCCACTTTTCCGCACCTCAGGATCAATATCCAAATTCAAATTAGACACTTTCTGTAAATTATAACGCACCTAGGTAAACTGTGGACATTTGAAATTTACCGAAGTTTTTTTTCTTTTGTGTGGGTGCGAAGCCTGTTATTAATTAGCCTTATTCTTTTGGTCTCATTAAACGGTATAAGGACAGCAAATTGTTACAGAGAAACAAAACAAACAGATTTGGTAAAACAGAATCAAAATTTAAATAAATTGTAAAATGTCCAAAGTAATCGTGTAACGTGCGTGTATCGTTCGTTCATCGTGCGTGTATCGTGCGTTCCGTGTGACAACTGTTACGTTCTGACTACTGTATTTACTGTCCATGTTACAATAATAGCACGTGTTCAATGGTCAACACTGTCACATACAGTTCGAGGAGTGGTTGCTTCCTTTTTTAAAATCTAGTTTGAATACAACTGGCGTATAGTTTTGGAATAGTAATCGGCCTCTTATGCAAGTTACTATCATATATAGTATTACATGTACTAGTACATGCAGTTAAGGTTAAATGTCGAAAATTATGTAAACATTCAACATGTTTATCATAATATAGCGTGCGTTGTTAATACGATAAAATAAGTTTTAAAATGTTATCATTTCTGAATTGTATTAATCTATAAAACGACTTTACCAACCTTATCTTTCTTTTCTTTCTTACTATAACATACATGTACCAAATATATTGAATATTTTGTTTTATTTAAAATCTAAATTGTTTATTTTAGGTATTATTTTGTCTAGTAACGATCTTGAAAATGAACAAATTCTGCAAACGTAGCGTATAGATAAAACGCTATAAGTGGTTTTGTAAAGCGTTACTTCAGTTTGATATTTATGCCCATTCATGATCTTTCATACACATCTCATAACATCAAAAGGATCAATATTCTAATTGTATAGATATATGGTAATTCAAACCCTCCATGTATTTATTGCCTATAATCTGATATACAAAAATGGTTTAATAAGCAATGTAGAGACGATTCCTGATGTGTTCTGTGCAAATGTGATAAAAGAACGTACATTTTTCGCAACATGGCATCCGAGGGTTATTTATCTAGGACTTTAGAAGGCGGACATCAGTCATTCTATGATTACCCATGTTCTTTATGTGAGGAACAAGGAAAACACGTTAATGCTACTAAATATTGTGAAGAGTGTTTCGTATATATGTGTGATAGCTGCATAAGGACAATACATAATAGGATTCCTCTAAACACGAGACACAAATTATTGGATCAAGGATATTTCACTGCCGTACGCCAGCTCAAGTCTTTTCCGACGAACCGATGTTTAAAGCATCCCGGAGAACTCATGAATATTTTCTGCGGAAATCATGATGTCGTCTGCTGCAGTGTCTGTAAGGCTCTAGCACACAGGTAAAGGTTCGACCAAAAATCGTGTATTGTAAAGTTTTATACGTATAGTATTACGTTTTATTTATTGTATACTAGATAACAAACGTAAGTTAACATCAAACTAATTTAGATTGACAGTTGATTGACAGTTGTTATTTATGAGCACTTCAATTTGTATACAGTTGTTTGCTATGTGTTTCCTTTGGATTCGTAAATTTGGAAAATAATCAGTATTTGTTTTCCTGTCTCAAAATCACGTCAATGTTTTATTTAAAAAGAACTATTGCTTTCGTCATGATGTGACACCAACTAGCCTGCTCTAGAATAAGGAAATTTGCAGCAGTTTCCTGTAAACTGTAAACTATCTAGTAATTACGCCCTAAAGTGTAACAATATTCGTATGAAAACTGAAGCAAATATATGATATATTTCAGCTTTCTATGCTTACTAAATATTTATTCGGAGGGCCTCAAATTAGCGCTACACATAAGTTATCGCATTTTTGATGACCTTGATATCGCAAATAAAAGTTTTCGGAAAATAAATAAACATTTACTTGTTTGAAAATTCATAAATAACAAGCAAATTCAGTGAATTGTTATACCCAGCAAAATAAAGCAAACAGCTGAAAAAAAAAAACAACTAGAAAGTGTTTTTGTCTGCCTGTTTCAGAATTTGTTTTTAAAGTTTCACCCTCCCGCTACTTGGGCCTCATCCTCGGAGTGATATTCTATTTCTTCAAGTTACAGTCATAAAGAGCTAAAGTGCTAGATTAAACCAGAATTTTAAGTTTCTATATAGAATAATTATATAAGATTAGCACTACATCCTCTTTAGGGCCACATTTCTGCAAAAAAAATCCAGTTTCTTTATTTTCTCTTGTTAGAAAATACTAAGTTGATGATTTGTACCAAACAAAATAATATTCTAACAAGTCTTTTCAGACATAAGAAGCATTTTTAAAATTTCACCACCGTATTAGGCCCTCATCTCTGAAGGGTAATACTTTTTGCAGGATCACACAGTGATACAAACCTCAATTCTGATCAGTTTCATAACTCAGTACTCCTGGTTTCAGAAAACCAAAATTTCAAAGTTTCTAAAGGGGCCTCATATCTAAAATCAGGAAGTGTAGGGAGTGGTTATAAGAAAGAGTGATCGTTATATTATATGAGCCTATAACAATTTAATTTTGATAATTGGTTTCAAAGATATAAATTGTTCATGTTTGTATATGGAATATAGAAGACAACAACAATTAAATACAATAACTCTAGATATACTAATCCGATCTTAAGGAAAGATGTGTGCGCACCACGCCATTATGTTATTGTACACTTGTAAAAAGTTTTATGAAATTATATATATATTTGTTATTGGGATATGTCTCCGGACGGACGGTTTGACGGACAGACGGACAACGCCAAAACAACATCCAATTATAGCGTCTATATAAAAAAAATTATAATGTTGATATTTTGAAGGGATCTAAATATTAAACCGGGGTAAAGTCTCTCACAAGTCGATATTTGGGAATAAAGAGCATTTAAGCTACTACATGTAAAAGCGGTAATCACATGTGGCGAAAAAAATGAACAGCATACATGAAGTTTGAAATATTTGTTAATGGATAAATAATAAAATGTACATATTCTTTATTTATAATTGTAATATGCCTATGGAATATTTATATAGTTCATTCAAGTGTTTTAATAATATAATTAAACTTTAATATGATTAAACTAATAATATGATTAAAGCACTCGGGAAAGTAGGCGTAGTTTCAGACATGGAAGTAGCTCCTTCCGACTTTTCTAATTTACTCCCGCGCAGAAAAATGAAATATATAAAAATAAATAATATCTGTATTAATACATCAGTCGCATGAAATAGTTGTGATTAAGAACCTAAATATTATTTTTGATTGCGACAGTTGAGCATTGGAATACATTCATCTTGTTTTCTTTAAAAAGACCAAGAAAATTCAGGATTAACCGTCATGCAGTGATTTGATTCCGGGAGACAAAACAATGAATGAAAGCGTTTACGTCGTCACACTGACCTCATTACTCAACGTTAAAACGTTGTACAGCTCAATTAAGCGATACGCATTTAAAACGATTGTCTGCTTTGTTAAGTTCTAAAATCTGACGTCTTCTGCATAATGTCACAGTCAGGTATTTTATATATTATATGTATAAGATGATTAAACTAAAATAAGATTGTATAATATCTATATTATTAAATTATATATGTTGCCGGAATAGGGGGTGAATTATAACAGCAACTATTAACGCAATTTTACACATTACCGCCGGACTGAAAAGAGGTTCGTAGTACTTACGATAGTTTTCATAAATTCGGCTCATAAGAATCGAAATAAGCTATGGCTTGGAGTGCTTTATCGAAATTGTAGCATTTCCCGTCAGTAATGTGCCTGCGTAATAATTTACTCGGGCTTCGCCCTCTTGAATTATCCCGCCAGGCTATTCATCTCCGGGAAATGCTTCAATTTCGATAAAGAACTCCAAGCCATAGATTATTTGTTTCAATATTGAGTGTTTTAAATTTTCAGCACTTGCAACAAAATCCAACATTTACCTGACGCTGCTAAAGGCATTAAAACGAGCACAGAATATCAAAATGTCAGAAAGGAAACTCAAATGTTCCTATTATATCTTGATAAATTGCTACTTGACCGAAAGGAGGACAACTCTCGCATTGACAAGGAAATACAAGAAGTTAAACGAACAATCGCCGCCTTCAGGAAGAAAGCAAACAAGTATTTAGATGACTTGGAACAAAAAAGTCTCAACGAGTTGAATTTTAAAGAGACATCAATTATTAACGGTTTGGAGCAAGACAGAAAGTTTCTCGATAAAACAAAGGAGGAAGCTGAAAATATCATAAAACAGCTCAATTCATTCAGGGGAGATAATGAATGCGAGCTGTTTTTCCAGGTTAAATCTTGCAAATCCTTCATTAAAGAATCCACAGAAAGCTGCGAAGACATTTCATCCACTGCACCTGAGTCTATTGTATTCAAAATAGATGCGACTATTGAAAAGTATCTCAGTTCATTACCTGCCCTTGGAATGTTTGATGACAAGCATCCTGCTACAGTCCAATCTTCCTCAGCTGCGTCGGGCACAAGCACGAGCTCAGCACAACTCCCTGATAGCACAGGTACGATATACCTCTCATTGAAACCTACGACGAACGTTCCTTCCGGTCATTCAGATCTATTCATGAAATATAGAACACAATTGTATACGCAAATAGTGTAATCAGCACTGATCCATAAGAATAAACACGCGTCAAATATACACTGTATAATCCATTTATCGATAATTTAATGGAAGAAATTAGTTTTGTATACTGGCCTCTCTAATTCTAATATGCCTATGGTATATTTCTATAGTCTGTTCGAGTGCTTTAATATAATAAAAGCACTCTGACAAGTAGGCGGAGTTTCGGACAAGGAAGTAGCTCTTCCGAGTTTTGTAATTTACTCCCGCGCAGAAAATAGAATATCAAAATAGAAATAATATCTGTATAAATACATCAGTCGCATGAAATAGTTGTGATTAAGAACCTAAATATTATTTTTGATTGCGACAATTAAGCCTTATAATACCTTCACATTGTTTTCCTTTGGAAAGGCCAAGAAAATTCAGGATTAACCGTCATGCAGTGTTTTGATTCCGGGAGACAAAACAATGATTGAAAACGTTTACGTCATCACAATGGCGTTATTACTCAACGTTAAAACGTTGTACAGTTCAGTTTAGTGGTGCGCATTCAAATTCGAGTGTCTGATTTGTTAGATTATGAATCTGATGTCTTCTGCATAATGTCACAGTCAGGTATTTTATACATTCTATGTACTAGATAAATAGACTTAAATAAGTTTGTATAATATAGCTACATGTATGTATGATACATTGTATCTTGAACGTTTGCCCGAATAGGGGAGTGAATTCCAACAACCTCTATTTATGCAATTTTACAAATTACTGCCGAACTGAAAAAAGATCCGTAGTAAAAATCCAAATTATCTATGGCTTTATTTCAACGATATGTTTATATAAACTGTTTATCTTTTATATTTCAGTTGCAACATCTCGTCGTAAAAATCAATCTACAATGTCAGATAACATAAGTGGAAAAAGTGAAGACAATTCAAGTTTGCGTGACGGAGCCACAAGCAATGGTTATATATATTATATTTCTCTATTTACGCTCTGGAGTTTCCAGTAGTTAAAGTAGTTTTAAATGATACTAAAACGAATGTTTTAGAATTCAACGTACTCTTCACGACATCTGCTTTTGTAGGAAAACTGTTTTGATTCGCGTTATGCTACTCCGATCGCCTTCACGCGGCAAATATTGTATTTTCTAATAACCAATCACGTGTTAAACAACCCAAACGCAGTCCAGCATCATACATTGTCTACTTAAACAATACTAATACTATATCATCTCGTATCGTAACATTTCATGTTAGACAGGTACGGTAATCTATATCAGGTTTCCATTTATTTTTAAGGTTGAAATTTGTCAAATGTATTAAAACCGACACTTAGACATATTATTCATTTGTTAAACGCAGCTTATTGATGGACTGAAAAACCAATGTCTTTTCTATCAAATCGTATTTTTACGTTGATATGTTATACCTTTTACAAACATGATATTAACTGATATAAACATCCTGATAATTTATCTTACCTTTATTCGTGCAGACTTCAAATATATCAAAGTCATGTACATGTAGTCAGTCAAGTAAACTTTATGAGCTTTTGAATGTCCAGGAAAAATATTAAATATCATTTGTCATGTACATGTATAAGATTAGCAATACCTTTTATACTATCTATCTATCTAATACTATAACTCGAAACGAAATGAAGCGACCCTAAAATGAAAAACAAACGAAGTTTGAATTATCTATGTCAAAAATCTATGCAACTTACTTATTATGATATGTTTACTTAAAGCTGTTTTTTTTTAAACATTTCAGTTGCACCATCTCGTCATAAAGATCAATCTACGAAGCCCATGCCAGACGGCACAAGTGGAAAACGTGAAAATATATCAGGGTTGCATGACGGACCCACAAACAAAGGTTATATTCTACTTATTACGATCTGCATATTCCAGTTCTCCGGTGAATACAGTGAAACTAGTTTGAAAAGTTACATTAAGGAATGTTTAAAATTACAATTACTCTTCACAACATTTCGATTTGCGCCATGCTACTCAGTTCGGACTAAAGCGTGCAATGCTTTCGTTTTTCTAATAATTAATCACGTGTTAAACAGTCCAGCGTTATTCCTTGTCTACTAGACAAATAGTTTGATTATATCATTACATGTCGCTACATTCCATGCAAGGCAGGAACATTAGATTGTTATCATGTTTTCATTTTTTGAGGTTAAAATTAGTCAAATATCTTCAAAACTTCCCCTAACTCATATTTAAGATATGTTAACCACAGCTAAATGATGCAACTTGGACTAACATGTAAGAATCAATTCATATATTTTCGACATGTATTTTATGTACATTCTGATACTATTAAAATTGCATTACAACGTTGATATGTCAAACATGTAGATTATCAGTACTTAAATTCACATAGTGCTTAAGTTGTGTTGCCTTTTTAGCTCACCTTGCACAAAGTGCCAGAGTGAGCTATTAGGATCGCATTCCGTTTGGCGTCCGTCGTACGTCCGTCCGTCCGTCCGTCCACCATTTCCTTCAAACGACATCTCCTCTGAAACCACTGGGCCAATGTTGATGAGGCTTTGCAGGGATGTTCCTTGCATAAAGCTCTATCAAAGTTGTTCAAAGAATTCCATTCCATGCAGAACTCTGGTTGCTATGGCAACAAATAGGAAAAACTTTAAAAATCTTCTTCTCTTAAACCACAAGGCCTAGAGCTTAGATAGTTGTCATGTAGCATTGTCTAGTGGACCTCTACCAAGATTGTTCAAATTATGACCCCCGGGTCAAAATTTACCCCGCGCGGGTGGTCACTTAGTTTTGCATAGGTTTTATATAGGAAAAACTTTAAAAATCTTCTTCTCTAAAACCACAAGACCTAGAGCTTAGATATTTGGCATGTAGCATTGTCTAGTGGACTTCTACCAAGATTGTTCAAATTATGACCCAAGGGTCAAAATTGACCCCGCGGGGATGGTCACTTAGTTTTGCATGGGCTTTATATAGGAAAATCAATAAAATACTTCTCCTCTGAAACCACAAGGCATGTAGCATTGTCTAGTGGAAGTCTACCAAGATTGTTCAAATTATGACCCTGGGGTTAAAATTGACACTGAAGGGGAAGTCACTTAGTTTTACATATACTAATAAGGAAAAACTTTAAAAATCTTCTTCTGTGAAACCGCATGGCCTAGAGCTTAGATATTTGGCATGTAACATTGGCTAGTAGACCTCTAGCAAGATTGTTCAAATTATGACCCCCGGGTCAAAATTGACCCCGCATGAGGGTCACTTAGTTTTACATAGGCTTATATATAGGGAAAACTCTAAAAAATCTTCTTCTCTGAAACCACAGGGTCCAGAGCTTAGATATTTGGCATGTAGCATTGGCTAGTGGACCTCTAGCAAGATTGTTCAAATTATGACCCCGGGTTAAACTGACCCCACCTTTGGGTCACTTGGTTTTGCATAGGCTTATATAGGAAAAACTTCGTGTAGTGGACCTCTACGAATTATGTTAGAAACTTGACCCCTTGTATTATAGCCAATGGTAGTCAGGTGAGTGATATGGGGCCATCATGGCCCTCTTGTTTATTCTTAGAATGTAAGCTGATTACAAAAAAACATAAGAACTCTTGAAACAACTTTTCATGGTTGGCTTTTAACCATTTAAGTACATGTCATTTTTCCATCGTCGGAATTCAAAATCCATATATATTTTAAAATCGATTTCCGTAATTAAATAAATTGCAGTGTATCGTCGTTTGATTTACCACAGATTAAGGACGTTTCCTAGAGTTTCCTCTATGTTACAAGGGCCACAATTTGGCCTTTCATAGAATTTCTTCGAACTTGGCATTGCGACTGCGAATCAAGTTTAAAACAGAAATCGTAACACCAGCCATATGTCACTAACCGTGATCTTGAGTCATCGGCCCTTGAAAATCAGAAAATATAGTAAATTGCTGAATTCAAGGGCATTGAAGGGCATATCATTCAAAATCTAACATCTTGAAAAGTGTTTTGAAATTTACACAACTGACACATGTAACCTACTCGTGAGTCGATCATTCACTTGTCCTATGAACAAAACAAAAAAACAATGAAGGCTACAGGTAATGTTTTCGACACAATCTCGAACGTGAAACAAGGCTACAACTTCCACTATAATCACTACTACTACTACTACTATTACCACCACCACCACCACCACCACCACCACCACAACCACTACTACCATGACTGCAATCATTACCACTACTACTACTACGTCTACCACTAGTGCTGCTACTACTTCAATACGGCAACCAACTGAAAGGCAACTTCTTCCACAACCGCAACTACCACCACCACTTCTTCTACCATGACTACAATTATTATCACTACTACTACTGCAATATGGAAAACCAGCTCATCTTCCATTACTACAACCATTACTGATACTACTACTACTACTACTACTTCTTCTTCGACCACCACTACCACCACGACCATCACCACCACCGCTACTACTTTTACTACTACCTCTACGACTACTCCTACTACAAGACCTAACCAGCGTAAAGGTGTACGTACCCGTAAATATAAACGTACTCTGTACTTCAAGCAATTACAAGAGAGCGTCTCAAGAGATAGATGTCCTTACATGTCTGGCGATAAATTTCACAGCGTATAAATATAAGTTGACCGTACCCATAATAATCATGCTCCACTGTAACTTTGCATTAATTTTGCGCATGATTATGGGTAGTTTTGCCCTTTCGTCTCTCGATTTTCAATGTAAACGATGGCGTATGCGTATGGTCCAACGTTGCTTTATATGAAGGAATCATCAGTGAAATATGTCGGAACGACATGCACTTCCCGCACTTAAAACTGCTGATAAGCAGTCGTTTGAATGGTGGCATACGAATAAATGCTTAATTTGATTGTAAATGACTCAAAAGCGAATAGTGATTATTCACTTAAACCAGTTGTCGTTTGCCAGGTACAGTACCGGTGAATCGATATAACACATCACTCGTGGCATTTTCAAAACAACGTTTGAGATTTAACCAATTTGATAAAATGCTGCTACCTGAAATTCGCGGGCTATTTGCACTTTGGAATATAGGCCCTTTACATCTAAAATGATTACATTATACTTGAACTCAATGGTCTTGTGTTCAACTTGCGTTTCATTCCCGTTTTGGCTTCTGCTTGTCCGATCTAACTATCCCAAGATATCAGGTCATTCACTTAATTGCAGCTACATGTATAAATTATATATGATTGAAGACGATTAAAATGTGCGAATAACATTTTATACACATTGGCAACTAAACGGAAACAAACAACCATTCTTCTCATGGCGTGTCAAAATGATGATGCGCAAGCGGTTAAGAGAAAGATTTGATAGTCAGTGACCTTGAGTTGCCTATGGTAAATAAGTAAGAAACTACTGCAAAACCTTTTACAAAGGGTTGCAGTAGCTCTCATGGTAATTTTGTATTATTCCTTTTTCAGCGGTGAGTCTAGCAAAGAACGTTTGTGTCGGGGCAAGAGTACGTCACAGCAATCCTCTTTATGTAAGTACTTCATTTGAAAATCATGCCGTAATATTTTACGTATTTCCGTTATGCAAGAACAACTAAATGAAATAACAGACACCATTGTTTTAAATATATGCAAAGCTGTAAATGCTGATATCCAAATCTCTGACATCGACAATTGTCATCGTGCCACAAAATCAGCAACTTCTACGACATCAGAAATTCTTCCAAGAGACATTATTGTTAAGTTCTCGACATACAGGGCTAGACAAAGACTGTGTGTGAAGCGCACAATTTTAAATGATACATCTCTTGGCTATAGGGGAACTTTCATCAACCAGCAAACTCTCAAACCTCAAGTTTGAAGCACGTTAACTCGTCAAAACAAAGACGCTTACAATGCATCATCAAATATCTGAAACCTGATTTCTCCGTCGGAGACGACGAGCCTGAGACAAACGTGAATAGAATATCATATTTGGACGACCTCTCTATTCAAAGAATGTAAATCTATGTACTCGCCGTTTTTTTGCGAGAACTAAACTATCGTGGCTACTGACACAACTTAAATCATTCAATCTTATAACAACTTACTTTTGAATTATTTACTTTACTAGCACTGTTCGTTCTTATATTGCTACATTGTGGTCAGTATCCAAGTACATTTTTACTGAACCCTCAAGTTGTATCAAAATTGTTATAAAATGGTAACGACGATGTCAGAGGACAATAAATTATTATCTATTACGTACATTGTGTACTGTAGCTACAGGTAATATGGCATCCAAAATACTTCATTTATATAAACTCTCCAATTACACAATTATTAGTTATCTTTCCAGACAAACAAACAATTACACTATAAATCTACTGTTGAAGACAATGTTATTCTCAGTTTTTGTTACTGTGAGAAGGAGGCTCTGTATAATACCCGGTACATTAACAACACATGTGTGTTACGTTGGGTTTGTTGTCATTTTCAGCTGTTTTTGGGAAATGGTACTGTGACAACTGTACTTCCAGATGGAACGGTAAACGTTAATTGGGATTATGGAGGCAAAGGTGGACCTTTAACAGTAGGAGCAGGAAAAGAGTTGAGGCTCATCTAGACATTTTTGTTGAAAAAATAGTGTCTATACTGAATATTGACACATACAATGTACTTTGATCAAAGGTGAAATTGCTTTTCGTTTAAATTGTGATACGGATGAATGGATCATTAAATATAAACGTGTTTATTTTCAATATAACAGTTTGCAGTAAGACAAACTGTTCAGTGCTGAAAAAGAACATTATAATGCATTTCATATTTCGACATTTCGTTAGAATAAAGAAAAACAATTATATTTGAAATATTGATCAAAGAAGTTTTTTCTTATTCTACATTTGATATAATAACCTTTATTTTTATATATATATATATATATATATATATATATATATATATATATATATATATATATATATATATATATATCACAATGTATATCTAGTTAATTACAACTATGTGTACTTACTATAAAATAAGAGTAGTTTAGTAAAATAACACACATTCTGTTTGTTTTGATTTGTTGCACAGATCTTATAGGCGGTCCTTACACAGAAGAACAGGAGAAAATGTGTAACTCGTCTAGACATATTTCTACTTAGTTTTGTTTGATATACATAAATTGACTATTTGCTACATCCGGATTATTCTTCACTTCTTAAAGTATGGAATTCATTTTGATCACGGAACACTTTGTTCCTTTACATGTATGGAAATGAAGGAACAATTGTAAACACGTTGAACAATTTATTAAACGCTGATAAATAGAGATAATTTTGTTTAAAATTACATTTTACCTGTAAGAAAAGTTGAGCGATTTGAAAAGAAATCATTTTTTATGCAGATATAAAAGTCAAATGTAATACAATTTCTAACATATTTCGAAGCGCATGTAAAAACAATCTGATAAAATAATCCATAGCAGTATTTCAAATAATGTCTATATACTTATGTTGAATCTTGTTTGATGGTGTTTGAAATTTCAGTTTATGTTCTACAATAACATAATGATTATTTTATATCAATTTGTTTATTACAGATACAATGTACATACACAAATGAGTGAAATGAATTATACTTTAATAAAAATACACAGAAACAGTGCTTTCACAGATTTGAAAAAGTCTGTTTTTGTGTTAACACATACACATAACGTACTAATGCGTATATGCTGGTTAAGAAATCTTTGGCTTTCCAAAAAATCAACAGTTATAGTACTGAACATGTTTTGTCTATATAAACTTAAAAGGTATGCCAATAGCTCATGAATACTAGAACGTCAGACATCTGAGGCAAATACTGACACTTTTAGACAACGTTCTGTGACACGATTTTACCAGGTTTGAAATCAGTTTACCCTCATTATTTTACAGACCCCTGCGAGCAAAAATGTCTCCATCGACAAAAAGCATACACGTTGAGTTCAAACACAGTTACACAAATGTATTGACACCCTAAAAGAAGGCTTAAAATCGGCCTTTTTAAAAGGTGTATGCGCAAGTTTTCAGACAGAGTGCCCCCTGCGCCTGACTCTTGTAAGTGGACTAATGAATATCCTATTATCGTGTTAAAGGTCAGTCTGTTTGCCGACGTTTACATCACATCAGAATGTTCTTACAACTTAGATTAATCGCTCTCGAGATTCACTGCAGATGGAGAGAGAGGGGCAATGTAGAAATATTTATCACCATGACACTGGTGGCGATCGAACTTGGACCTTCCGGTTCTGAGGCGAATGCGCTTCCACTGCGCCACTGCAGCTCAACATTCATAGTTTGTATTTCATAGATCCCACTTCTACGTTCATAAGTCTGTGTTTAAACTTTAGGTTTTATATTGTGACATAGTGATGTCACATTCTATCAGATTTGCGATATTCAAAGTAGGAGGAACAAAATTATACTGGTAAATCGCGAACGCACAGAGGCGAAAATATTAACAATGCCCAGGGTCACTGTGATGCTCAGGCTGAAATATCCTGAGTGATTGTCGTGTTTTTGAAAATATCCGTGTCAAATCCTGTAACTACGATTCAAATTGAACCCCTTAAAGACAAAATTTAATTTCAATCAGTAAACTCAGGACTGCACTGATTCCGAGTTTCCTTTGACGTACAGCTAATGCATCTAATTATGCGGTTCTTGTTAAGTCTACACTCAGTTGAAACAAAATATAAACGGCATTTTCTGGTGTCTTATGCAGTGTTCTCACCGCCGATCAGATCAACTCGATCAAGCACGATCAAGCGATCGGGTACCGGTCTAGCTCGGTCTGCATGCGTGATCGGGGGTGGTCGGAGCGGTCTACCTTGGTCGGCATGGCTCGGGCTTCCTACCCGAATTTTTTTGACATGTCAAAAAAATTCGAGTAGCGATCGAGTAGATAAGCGGTCGAGAAGCGATCGTATAGTGATCGAGTAGAAGATCTAGTTGATCGAGAATAAATCGTGTAACGATCTAGTTTGGTCGGGTATACATCTCTTACCCGATCTGTACACGATCATCTCGACTTCTACTCGAGCATTATCCGATCGCAACCCGATCAACTCGACCTCTGTTCGATCTATTGTCCAGAATAACTAGACTACTACCCGACTGCTACACGACCACACACGATCGCTTCCCGATAGTTATTCGACCATACACGAGTTCACGTGACCTAAACAATATATAGATGTAAACTTATTGTTGGTGTCTCATTAGCGACTATTCACGACTCGATTACGATCATTACGATCTGGTCGGGTGGAAATCTGGCAACGATCGAGCAGAGGTCCAGTTAGTCTAGTTGAGATCGTATATGACTCGCGTATAGGTCTGGGTGATCGAGAAGAAGTCGGGATGTTGGTCGGGTTGTCGTCGAGAAGAAGTCGTAAAAAATCGTGTAGGGTCGACTTGAGGTCGTGTAGGAGTCGTGAATGTGCATTTAATCGAGCTTGGTCGGGCTTCATCGGGGAATTAATGTGATCGGGACGATCGAGTTGATCTGATCGGCGGTGAGAACATAGCATTTGGTATAAAGCTGACCTAAACATTCTTAGTATTTCCTTGAAATATTAGATCGAACAATCGTACATTTTCTGAAATGTTTATCACTTATTCGATGCGGCGACTTTATAGAAAAACGAGGAAAAGTGTGAAGTTAACACGCAACAACTTTCTTTTTTCAATTCACTTCAAATCCTAAACAGTTTATGTAAGATTTACGTCATAAAACATTTCAGCAAGTATTTAGTCTTTACGTGTTATTGTACACATTGTGTATTCATTTATGACTCCCATCGAAGTTGTTTTATGTGAGTAGTCACTAGGGATATGTGTTGTGTGTACTTACGGACCATGAATGTGATAACTCATCCTTTTTCAATGTTTTGCTTATAGTAGATAACATTCATGTTGGTGTTGTTCTTTATGTCATTGTAATGTTTATTTTTGTATGGTAAATACTAGTGTCCTCGTTTCTTGCTGCCTTTTTACTACCGTTAAATTCCAGAATTTACATTTAGTGAAGGCCTCGATACCTCGTCATAACCGTAGATAATAGTAAAACAATTGAACCATTGTACAGCAACAGTGAGAACATAATGAAACTAGGTGTCGAGAAAAGGTAAACATTCACTTGGAGGGAGTAGAAATCTGAATGTCAGATGTTTAATGTAACAAGTTCAAATAAGGGGATGGAGGATGTTTTATCCAGAAAAGTTCATAAACATATGACATTGAAACCGACGATAGGCATTGCTTTTGGTAGTAGGTATGTAAAAATCATTAATTCTTGATTGTCAAAATGTTTAGTCATGTGCTAAGAGCGTTGCTACTGGGATCAAATCAGCAACATTGTAGCAATTGGAGGTATTTAACTATCACTGGTTAAAGGTCTGTGCACACAATATTTAAAACGTTGTAAATGTTTGGGGTTTCTGTACACTTTACTGCAAAACGGACAAACAATGCCTGGAAACCCTTTACGCCTGCCGTTTTGGTCAGATAACCGTTACGCACCTGTCTTGGTCGGATATCCCTCGCGCTATGTTTCCCATTTATATCATATTTCAGTTTAACATCGAACGTTAAATTTGTATTGTACGAAAGGATCAACAAGTGATACATAATAAATGTCTTTCTGGGCATCAAACTTTATATTATCTCCACATTTCTCCAATGTTGCCTTACACAGTGGCGTTGTTAGACACTTGAATCAGCGGCGCTGCATAGTAGCTAGAGACAAAAACGATGCATTTATACATGTCTTGCGTGTAACAAGACGTACATATATGATACAGACCTAAGCGATCACCAGCAAGAGAAGTATAAATGCGATACCTGTGGTATCTTCTGTAATTAGGTCACCGTTATTGTATTCTCGATGGAGTATAGCCTACTATCAACGAAGTCAGGTATATTTCTGACGACATATTGTTTGTTACCGACGCTGATGGGTACCTATTGTTTTACGTTCTTTCTGATGTTAAATCATCCGCTTTGCACGTGTATTTCATGGGTTATGTGTTATTGAAACTATTTATAATCTGACATTTTTCTTTATAGTTCAGAACATTCCGAGCATTTAAAGCATTTAGATAATTTAGAATTGAGGAAATAAACGCTTGGTTTTAATAATGGCATAAGTAGCTTGGATTGAATGTGTAAAGGAATTTTGTAATTAGGAAATAGATTTTACTTTTTAGTGATATACCGGTCAGTACATTTTTAAATCACCGTATGGAGTGTAGATGCGTAGTAATCTAATCACGAAGACCGAAGGCCGGAGTGATTAATTACGAAACATCTAAACGACACACAGTGGTACACAAGCCAGTATATCACTAAAAAGTAAACTCTATTTCCATTATAACACGTTAATTTAAACAAAACAAATGTTCGAAGAGGTACCATTTGCTGCACTAACATGAAGTCGCTGCCTTGAACTAAAATATTGTAGTATTCCGTGCATTCCGTGCATTTCATGAAATGTTAGCTTTTCTGTTTTACTTTTTAAATAAAACGCTTTTCGTTTTATTTGTGTTGTGGCTGATATTGCTGGCGATACTGGAAGCGAAGGCAAATTTACTAAATTGTTTTACATCACGTAAATTCATTCACAACAATACCGATTCAAGCGTTTTAGCACATGTACATTTGTAAATGTTGTGTGAAAATTACGCAGGAGGGAATTTCAGCAGTCAAACGTTCCGGGCGCCTAGTGATATATTTTAGTATGATGCTCAAATCCTTCTTTGCATATATAGGAGAAATGTTCAGTAGTGTTAGAATAAATTATAAAACTTTGACTGGATTATTTATTTGTGCTCTCCATAACATCGGAAATAAGTTTAATTCTGATGTTGTCAGAACGTAAACGTTGCCACATAAACATCATCATGACATTTTTATATATAAATAACACAATATATGAAAGCTGTATCAACCCCCTCTAAGTGTTGTTAGCTCACCTTCAATAGTAGAAGACTACACTGCACTTGATGTGTCGTCTTCGCGTTGACTAAGTCCTGTAACAGTAACTGGTGTCATTGCCGTATCACAATGAATGTCAATAAAATGTTTGCTGTACACATATACATTGTTGTATATAAACGAATAAGCATTATATGTATAGTGCAATCTAAAATTTGCTGTTGTATTGATGAAAATAGATATTTTTTTCTCTGAACATTGCCAATAAAGACAGCTTAATATTTCACTTTAAAAGCACGTGCTATTGTTCACAAGTATTTGTATAGTGATATTGCATATACTCGTAATGGACGGATGACGGTCGGTTTTACATCTGTTGTACATTTTAAACAATTTAAAACCTTATACAGTAGTATTTCCTACTGACTATTTTCTATACCATACCTATCGATTGATATTTAACGTTACCTAGTTGGGAATGGGGTTATTTATACGCTAACAACTGTAGTGTAAAGTTTTAAGTTTGAGCTATGTAAGCGTTGCTTCCATTGACTGAGTGTTTACATTCCATGTCAAGGTGGTATTAAAGCAGCTAATGTGGTATGCTCTAATTTAAGACACGTTTGATTTAAATACTTGATAAAACGCCAACATTTGGCAACTTAGATTGAAAGCATCTTACAGTTGTGTTTCACGGAACAAATATCCAATTACAGGAGTACTAGTTCACACAATGATGCAAACCATCATAAAAATAATGTGCGTGCAATTAAATTGCAGTAAAATAATAAAAAAATTGTTTAAAACTGTCCACCTGAGCGTTCATTTCCAAGTAGCTACATATGATACATTAGTAATTTAACTACATCTAATTAATATCAAGGTGAGACGTATTGACTTTCAGGCAAACAGCGCTTTCATGAAAAAAGTATTAAATGGTTCCGACGTACGTAACGTAATGGTTTGGTGCTCGTCTGCTGAAATACCCCTCTAAAGTAAAATACCGTCCAGGTAAGGGTCAAACATAAGGAACTTGGATTCGGGAACATACCACCATTTTGGCCGCGGATTTCGCCTTTTACTGTATCATCAAAAGCAAACTCAAATTTGGTATCATTGTCTTTGTAAATGTTTTTTTCAATGTAGCACGTACTTTTTCGATAAGTTACAGGTACAAAAGAAAATGGTAATGCCATATCTTAGTGGTTAATTTCTCTTCTGCTACTTCGATAGACATAACTATGTCTTACATTTGTAACATCATCGATTTTGAGGCCGAAATCCTATTGGGAAAATAAGCAAAATTTAAAGATATGATTATATAAAGTGAAATTGGTGCTTTCTTTGTAAGTAAAAGTTGATAAACACTGATAAAGGGTAAGGGTTGCCACTATGAAAATTGATGATGTAATTTTGCTCTAACAAACATGTAACCTGGTGGAAAATCGTTTCCCTTGAAATGATATGGATTTACACATAACTGAGGTGTCTCACTTTCACTAGTAATCATGTCATTGATATAAACCAGATAAGAAATGTCTACGTTGCCCGTATTTACTGGGATTTATTCAAAACGCCATGCAGTCTTAACGTTTTAGGTATTTCGTCTGTCCGGGATACTTTAAGAAAGAACTATGGTTTAAATGTGTTCAAAAGTAAAAGCGACGCGAATTATTATTTCATGCTAAAAACCCAGAGCTGGTTGCCTGGAAGAAAACATCTTATACGATTAAATGGGCGTTTAATTCGCCGTACTGGAAAGTCACTGATTATGCGTGTGACTTCAAACACTTAATAATGTTTGCTAAACATAACAGTTGTAATACATATGCTTGAACATGACCATTGACTCAATATTTATTTGTTACTTCTATATTTTAGGCACACAACTCACAGTGGCTTTTGCATAAGACTAAAGAAACTTACACTTAATCCTAAATTTGCGAATAGGTCTGTCTACAAACAAATCGCGACATTATCCTCACGCGTAAATTATCCAATCAACAGTATCGCCGCAAAGTGTCCTTCAAATATAGTGAACATTTAGTTCACATTACAAAGGGTTTAAATCTTACTTGTAGTTTAAAACTTACTGGAGAATCATTGCGATTATCGGCAACTGAAACAGACTTGTTTCAATAGTCTACTATAGCTTCCGTTTATACGAAGAGAAAAGAGAAGTAATTATTTTAAGGCGCGATTTAGCCACATTTACAATGTTTGCCGACGTCGAAAGTGTTTCTTGGGGAATTAAAGCTCTCGTACTTGTATGCAGTAGCTAGAAACAAATTTAATAGTGTTTTCACATGTATGCACTTTCAGTTTATATAATATGTATTAAAATATAAGTGACGTGAACTAAACTTTGGAATAAATATAGATTTGCTGAATTGGTAGACACATGCCTAGAGGAGAAACATTATTTATAAGCAGTCATTAAAGTAGTAGTTTTCTTTATCTTGTTTTCTTGTTCAAATGGGATCATTAGATCAATTTGACAAACCAGGTATTTGATATTGATCCATAAACAGTATTTTATTCTTTTTACCAGCAATATTCCTTATTGTTTTGCCATGATAAAGATTTTTAGTTAGGGCACTGGAGAATGTATTTTTAAACTTTGTTTACTAAACGATTCAATTGGAAGGTGACAATTAGTTTACGTAGTTGTTAAGTCCTAAACAAATCATGTGTCCGTTGATAGACGACGTCATGAAACATCTGATATACTTTCCAGTTTTAGTTTGACCTTGGATATAGTACATTTAAGTGTTTGAATCAAGATTTCATTTGGAAGCAGTATATTTCAAATAAATGTGCGCTGTAAATAGATGCCTTACAATACACTATTATCTATTGTAACTTAACTTAACGATATCGTTTAACTACGCTAGGTTTAAGTTACAACGATCAAAGTTGACATGTAAAGTGGCATTTGTTCAATCTTTCGTTTGTCAAAAATGTTTCTGAAACTCTACGGAAGAGTTTAACAATTTGTTGTTTGATTATGACTATAATGACATTATATGTAAGAAACAGAATTTTATTGTAAATATTATTGAAAAAAATAGACAGCACAATAAGTGAATTATTGATAAAGTGAATGAAATATTATGCATCAATTATAACTATAGTTCACCAAATGCGGCATCAACATGAACAGTCGGCTGCCATCCAAACTCTTTTTAACTTCATTAGTAATAATTTGTTACAGTTTGCTGTTGCTAATGATTTCTTATTTTCCCTTTAGATTATCCCGGAAGCACGTGCCAAAAAACATATAGGACGCGATTATCATTCAAGTGTCTTAATTTATCTTATTTTAATATATTGCCTTCGACCTCCGTTTAAGAGCAAATCAGATATAATGATTAACTTTTAAAGTTGCTGAATGTAACAAGCGTTGTTTTTCAATGCATTGATGTAAACGCTAATTCATTATAATGTAAACCAATACATACAATTGATAGCTGATATCAGTATATGCTAGATTGCTTTACAAAGCACAATCAGTGCACGTATTTGGTATGGCATATCTAACTAGGGTGCACATAAAAGTTCAATGAAATAACATTCATTTTAGATCTTCTCTAGTTGTGAACATATCGCCAAAACGAATACAAAGCTGATTACAATGAATTCTCTACTACGCGCTTACCCTTCTTTAGGAAATATATAGGACATTGAGTGTAAGAACAACTATGCAAAAGGTAGTTAACAGAAAACGTTAGCAAAGGCAACAGATTGTCATGCCGAAAGATCCATTCCATATTGTTTGTTTAAAATCTATGTCGGATTTAAAGTACATTTGGCCAAGCGAATCTATTGTTTTTTCCTTCTTAGACATTGTGTACATTATTACAGGCAGAAAATCTGGTTTAAATACAAATACTAGTCATAAGCATCTTAGAAAGACAAAAAGAAAGGAAGAAAAACCTATGAACAGATTGCATGATGTATAATCAGAATAATGTTGGCACTGTGAGCTTAGAGCAAATGTTAAAGGAAAAACCCATATAAACATGTTGATCAAGCCAAGCATTATGACGAATCGTATGAAGGTAAAAGAAAACGTCATCACTTAGTTTGTTTCTGGAAAAATCAATTGTTAAATGATACTTGCTTTTTTAACGAAAACCTAAAGCGACTTGTGTCCATTTAACATGTACATTATTGTTTTCATATTTTCATTTTGAAGTTTAATTGTTCACAGTAGTCAATAATTTACATGACATACAAAACAATTGATTTTAGAATATATAATTGACATACAGCAACTACTAATGTTTGAGAGACCATGTAAATATGAAAAATGTTCATTTAGGTCAATGCTTACAGACGATTAACATAATATTACACATTTTGCCATTTTCGGTAAAAGATGCAATACTCAACGTAAGCAAAACTGATGAAATTGAAGAATCCATTTCCGTTAATTCAAACAGACGTATTCAAAGTTTTTAAAGAAACCCTCTCTGGTTTGTCTCCCTTTATACGCATATTTCAATAAAGTAATTATTACTATTGAAAAGTAATATTGTTAACTCAAACGGATATATTTCAAAAAACCTCTCTGACATGTTTCCCTTTATACGCATATTTCAATAAAGTAATTATAACTAACTCTATAAAATTTTAAGATTGTATTTCTTTTGGTAATGATTAGATCATCTTTCATCGATATTTTGTCCTCTAGGTTTAATATTTATTTATAATTTAATATGTAGTAGTGTTCTAGATATGGGTATGGCAAAAACTTAACATACCGTACTACAATATATTAGTGACTGTGCACGTCGTACACAATGAGTTTATGAATGTTTAAATCGTATTATAGTGTATATTTAAAAAATGCAAGAGGGTCATTATTCCCTGATCAACTACAAGACACCTACGTTCATGGTGTCATGAAGCCAACAGCTTCAGAATTGAAATCTGCATTCCAAAAACAGTAATATGGTTCAAGTTTCATTGCTGTAACTTTAGAAACAGGAAAGTAGGTCGGTAAGTCAAGCACAGCATGTCAAAGTTGAAATCCACATGCAAATACATGTATGTATACATGGTCCAAAATTAACTGATGCAGCTTTAAAGGCAGAGAGAAAGTCAGTAAATGAAAGTCAAAGTTGAAACATGCATACAACACTTTCCATATAGGTCTTCATAAACAACTTTATATACCGGAAGGTAGATCAGTCGGTCAAAGTCAGCCAATGTCCAAGTTGAAATCACAATGCAAAACGGTATACTCAGTATATGGTCCAAATTCCACTGACCTAGATTTAAAAACCGAAAGTAGGTCAGTATACCATGGCCAAAGTTGCAATTTACATGCCAGATTATATATATAGTGCGCTTTTCATTGCAACACGATATTAGATCAGTAGGTCAAGTGACCCCATAGTGGGGCCAACTTGTACCAAAGGGATATGATTTGATTGAGGATCACTAGTCAATGCCACAAGCCAAATATCTTATCTCGAGGCCCTTTGGTATACGAAACGAAGAGTTTCCTATATATGTCAATGTAAAATCAAATGAACACCGGGACGGGGTCGATTATGGCCGGGGTCATAATTTGAACAATCTTGGTAGAGGTCCACAAGACCATGCTTCTTGTCGATTATCTAAGCTATCGGCCTTTTGGGTATGATAAGAAGATTTTTAAATATTTCCTGATATAACTCTATATAAAATTGAGTGACCCCGGTTGGGATAAATTTTGATCCGGGGTTCATGATTTGAACAATTTTCGTAGAAGACCAGTACAAATGGCTGCATTCCAATTATCTAAGCTCTTAGCCTCGTGGCTTTAGACAAGACAATAAAGTGACCCTTGGGACTAGGTCAATTTTGACCCGGAGGTCATGCTGTGAACACTACTGGTAGAAGCCCACTTGACAATTCTACATGTCAAAAGGCTAAGCTCTGTTGTTGCGGTTTACGAAAATATGTTTAACACTTTTCCTATAGATTCCTTTTTGAAATCAAGTAGCCGTAGCGTCGACCCGCTGATTATGATTTGAACAATCTTGATCGAGGTCTTCTAGACAATGCTTTCGGTTTTTGAGAAGAAAAGTTTTAATATTTTTATACATTCCGTGCCGTTGCAATCACAGTTGTGGAATGTAATTATAAAAAAAAACTTTTTGATTACCACCTAGTATCATCGACTTCTGTCAAATCTTGTGCAGGTTCATTAATGTTTTACAAGCGCTTAATAAATATATCATTTATATAGTCAATACAAAAACGCAGCCAATGTTTTAATAAAACTGTTAATTGTTTGGACTCGTAATCAAATCATTTCCTGTATTTACATTTTCTTATTTAAACAAAACAACGTCTTTATCGTCATACAAAAGTGAAATCAGCAATACCACTTTTAGTTTGTTTGATTAAAATAACGACCTTACTGATACATATAGAATAATAAAAACATTGTTGTCTACTTACTTTGAAACAAACACAGGTTGACATATACCTTACTTTCGTATTAATGTTGCTTCTTACCCCCAATAAATGTTATCAGAAATTGTTTCTTATTTTAATTAACAAAGACATATTGCGCTATATATTTATATTACGTACTTTTGGGATCTAAAGCAGCATTAAGAATAATTTCAAATTGGTACAAATAAATTAATTTTAATATCGCCTACACTACATCTTATTTGGTTATACATGTGTATGTACATTTTGTTACATCCAAAAAGATCATGGAACTTAATTACGAAAAGCAATCTGTTTTGTCGTTCTTCCTTACGTTGGTTGTATTATATATTCTAGGTATTCTTTTTTATCTTTTCATCTTTGTTCTTCTTTCGATTGTAAACAATCCAAACAAATCTTTGTTTTTCAAATATTGATAAAGTAAATAGCAGTTACCTACCAAATATAACAAACATGAAGACGAAAACTAGTAAAAATGTGTCTACATAAATTCCATTTAGATATAAGCGCTTACGAAAACTACATGTACAAATATAATAGTCATACTATTTTCATAATGCATATGTTTGACAATGATTCATATAAATACCAGTATGTTACACTCAAACATTTAAACGTATCAAATTTCAAAACAAACTTTAACACGTCTCAAGTTTATAATCAAGTACAGATCATGTATCTCCAGTTACGAACATTCAAATGATAAAAATCGCTGTTCATCATACCTCAATGGATATGTTAAAACAATTATGCCATTTAACGAATATAACTTATTGATAACAATCGAAGTCACTGGCATATTAAACATTGCATTGTAAATGCCACCATTTGTACGTACATAAATCCCATTAGACCATTTGCAGTTTATGTGTAGTATTTACAATTGAGAGTGTAATCCTGTTTTCATACCTGCATAATGCTTCTGTAATTAAAGGGGTTAAATAACATTTTCTTTTGCTTACTATGTCTTGAAACGTCACAAATGAATATCCATTAAGAAACATGTGAATAATGCCATACTTAAGCGCAAATTTGTCTAAGATTCTTAAGAGTTGCCAAACTGTACATATTTTTGTTCACACAAACTGATCACTGTGACCAAGGTCTTCCAGAAGGGGTCAAAACTAAAATAATTATTCGCTCCCGCATAATAAGAGCCGATATAACACAAATTCGATCATTTTTGTAATCCGATTAGCTTTAAGAAGTTTATGAAAATAATTCGATAACAACGGACCGTTGTAACAGTATTAAAGTGCACACTTTTTGCCATGTTAAATGTTAATGTCAATTCAATTGTTATTAGTTAACATACGTTTTGCATAATTTTGTAATCTCAGTCGATGTTCATTTCTAAAATAAAACTTATAACAATCACCAATGCACTCTTAACTTACACTACATGGGTCTTTTACTAGTGTTTTAACCAGTACTGCTTAATACAAAACCTGCTCATAAAGTTTGATAAAAAGTACAAAATGTAACCCACCTTTGCATTTTGCATAAATAACTTTCCAGTTAAACTTTTAAAGTTTTTTGTTTAGTTTAAAATTTTACCAAAAAAGCTTACAATAGTTATTCAACATCATGTGATGTTTTATAAGCTCTTGAATCCCATTTACGAATTAAGGTCCTTTGGTGTGTGACATTGCGTTAGTATCTAGTTCGTTCAAATCCGTATCTTGTGATCAAAGTTCGCCGGCGGGGAGTCATAATTATTATTAATATGTTTTTTTAATACAAATATTAAGTAAATTTTCTTCTTGTCACAAGCCATAATCAAAACAGTTCCTTGAACTTTGATATATTGAAGGAAGCCTAATATACTTTGTTCAACGGATGTCAATCGGGACAAAATTGGCCCTGGGGATCATTTGGGGTCACGAATTTAGATAGACTTATGTATGGAAATACTTTGAACATCTTTTGCCTAAAACATGAAGCCCGGATATGCCCAACCATCTTCCACGGGATCACCTTAGACATCTAATATATAGCATCACCTAGTTGTATTCTACTAAGATTGTACAAATTATGACACTGTTGTCAAAATCGGCCACACCTGAAGAATATTACTATTCATACACTTATATACACATATATAGGATGTTTTTGTTGAAATTCTACCCATCTACAATTGACATGACGCCAATGGTGCTATAAACCCACCCCTTTGTTGATGTCGGATTATTTATAACAAAAGAATCCATTCAAACCTTTTCCACGTGCATTTATTTGTCGTAGGTAAAGTCGAATTTTGATAGGTAATGAAGTCACTTGATTGACACCTGGCGTCTGGTCAATTGCATTTAGTTGGGTATGTTTCATTGTCTAGTGGTCCTCTCCCACGACTGATCTACTTATGCCTCTAGGGTCGAAACTGGAACTGACCTTTTGACCTACTAACTTGTTTTTGAAGCTTCATTGATGAACTTTTGACTATGTATCTTCTTTTGCAAATACATTTTAACGCTTACCTAAAATGGCATTGATATTGACCTGTTGACCTTTTTTCTGTTTTTCTGTTTTTCATGCTAAAGAAACAACATTTGGATCTTTATACAGTGTTGCAAACAAAGTTCAATATTTTACCTGAGGTTACTTTCTTGTTCCGGATTTAAACGAATTTAAATGTTATTCCCTCGCTTCTTCTTCACTGCTTACATTGAATGTGATGTGTTTTGTCTCCTATCAGACAACACGAAACCTTGAAAACTTAACAGTCTTAATAAGTTTACTTTTTTGTTGACGTTGTAGGAGGGGTACACATTTGAGCAATTTAGGACATCGTGTTTTACAATGAACGTTTTTGTTGAAGGGTATTAAGTGTATTATCAAATATTAACTCATTATACGATAATAAATGTAACAACACAATTGTATTTATATTTTTACAGTGAATACCACCAAATAGCCAAAATCAAATTAGTTTGTCGCTGACAATGCAGCAGTGTTCTACTAATGAACTGATATACAAACGTTATATTTAAACTATAAATACACTTCTTATGGATTTATGCATGCAATATTTGTATGTATATGATATACAAATGTATATAATCTATTTAAATCATTACATGTCAATAAATAAAAAGCAATATCCTTACATGGATTATTAACTGATTTTGAACTAATAAGTTAAGAATATTTGGCAGACGTGTGTGTCATATTGATACGCAAAATACCATGATACAGATTTTCAATTGTGTGCACTGAAGAGTGTAGTCACAAACTAACACAATATTCTGCAAAAATATATTCACCTTTACCTTATTGTGTTGTCTTGCAATTAGCTGTATTTGTGTCGTTTAAGTACGATTCTTGTCTTTTAAATTGTCTTCTTTGTTTCAAGAAGAATGCTTGATCTATACAGTGATTATACACACGATTCAAATAGTTGGATACAATTAATTATCAGGCCGTTAATAAATCACGTGTCCGTTACTAGGGGACGTCATGAAGTATTCATATAGATTACAGTTACAGTTTAACCTTGGATACAATACGTGTTGGAAGCAGGAATTGTGCTTATTTCAAGTAAGACATCGATTTTTTAACGGTTTTCTTTATATTTGCTGTAGTAATTAAGGGAATGGCGTTAATTAGATTTTTTTCTCGCATTCCCCTCATCCACTTCATCAGAAATTATTATAATAACATTTTATATTTGATTTCTTCCTAGAACTATTTCACAGATCTTTTAAAACTTTCTTTGTTTCAATTTGCGCATTATACTGAAGTAAGTATAATCCTTTACAACATTACGCAAGAAAAGCTTAATGTCAAATGTTTTATATACTTTTTAAACGACATAGTGTTAAAAGGATATTTTCTGAATCTTTTTCTTTAATAGAATGACGCATAAATAGAACAAAATATGTTTCTAAAAGATTTATATAGAACTGAACCAGTGCCCTGTGTACTAACCGATAAAGAGGTTTTAATGAATAGGAAATATACGCGTTCGTGCGAATCGTGACAGCGCTCGAAATGATACCGATCAAGCGCGGGTATTTTCAAATCATAAACACCCATCTACGAGGTTATTAACTGACTTAAACAAATTTGCACAGATGCATGGGTTTGCCATTTCATGCGCTGATAAAACGATTATGATTTTGATATGTACCCGCAAATAACAAAACGGTTAGTCGTGTATGTACAAATATTACGAATTCTAAATTTTATTTTCAAATTGGCAACTCTAAATAAAAGTTTTTAATTTCAGAATAATTCGGCAAAATAGAATTAAAAACATTTTGTATCAGTGATCTTTCCAATTTAAAGAAATTGATATAGTTGCCTAGAAGAGGGAGAATTTAGTGACATCAGTGTCTTTTTCCCTTGTCCGTCCATCAGCACTTTGTTACTTTTTCTTGTGCTGAGGATGACTCTGAAGGTATTAAATGGAATCAATTACAATGTACTAATAAAGTTATTAATAGAGAATAATTTGAGAAAGTGCAGTGCACATGGAACATATCTGTAGCTTCCTTAATTTTGAGGAACTGCACTTGTTATATAATATGACAATGCAAACTATGAAAGAGTACTAATTTTAACTTCATGTTTTAATGGAAGACAATGAGAGGAAGTGCACTGTAGAAGAACTATAACAGGAGCCTCATTTAATACTTCATAAATTGATAGAAGGCAATCAGACAAAATGCAGTGCACAATAACCATAATTATAGCTTCATTGATTTTGGACTTAATGCCTTAAATACTTTTTGTTGTGGGCATGTGCCACTGTTCTGTGTAAAATATATTTTCAGCTACGTTGAACGAGCATAAATACAAACAGTCACTGATTTGAATCGGCGTTGTTTCAGGCCATTGTTTTATTACCTTCCGTGAGGGTCTTGGTGCTGTTGTTCCAGTACTGTAAACTTGTGAACTTGTTTTTTTTTCTAGTTATGGATGACGGAAATCAAAATCAAGAACAAAAAATATTTAGTAAGTGAAACATATATCCTACTGACAAATTCCTCTTATTCAATGTAATGAGAAGAGAGAGCTAACCAAAATTCAGAAATTAATTTCTAACAGTTATGCACATAAAAAGAGAGCAATCTTTGACGATTGATATTGTATGTTGGTATCACATGGGGACAGCATTGTAAGAAGGTTATTAAAGATTTTATAATGAAGAAATAGAAAATCGATAATATTATATCTAGCAGATTTAATAGCAAAAGAACTTTATAAAACAAAGGTATTGTAAAATAATTTTATCCAACATCATTCATATGATGCGTTGTTTCGGTCTAAAAACATTTATTTTTCATGAAAATAACGTTTCATGGTATAACATTTAATATCAACTATCTATATTATACTTTCAAAATGACACAATTTTAATTTGGCTCATTTCTTGGCTTTTTATGATATTAATATTATTTATTGAAATCAGTTATTAATTCTTCCGGGTTTTTCTTCTACTAATATAAATCTGCATGTGTGTTATGAATTCCTCAAACAATCCATTGTCTTCAAGTTAGTTTTAAAACTTACGTTCATAACCTTTGCACACCGGCATATTTTTGTACACACTCGACAGACATGCATGCGTTTTTGTAAACACTGTACATCACGTTATGGCTACTTTCGGTTTACTGCGCGTGTTGTATACGTCAGCAAATAGATTGAGCTGTAGCATGAAAGTAAAATGTCCATTGGCCAACCTACAGAGGTCACGCGCAGGGGTCACCGTGTCTGCTAACCTGCGCATGGACTTCTTTTTTTTTTTGCTAACGAGAGGTCAATTTCAAGCGTTCTCATAAGATGTGAATATACCTAGGTTTGAGTATGACATGTCTGCTTTATGTCTGTGAAAAAATATTTGGACACGCTCAAAACACTATCCCACAGGGGCCTGTACGCGAACGTTGGTAAAATGAAAATTTTCAAAGCTGATAAAATTGTGTCCAAGGTCATTTTCAAGGTCGTCTTAAAGTGTCAGCATTTGCCTCGGACGTCTGAGTTTTCAACATTCAGGAGCGGTCGCCATAGCCTTTAAATTCATACAGACAAAACGTGTTTCATACGGTCACTGTCACTTCTATGGAAGGCCAAACCTGTCTTGACCCGCGTATACGGTTTATTACGTTACAGGCGTTCAAAGGATATAGGAAGCTAAGAATTCTGCCATATGCAACCTGTTAAGAAACAGAATTCGAGTCTTAAAGCCGATATGACTGCATTTTACTCATTCACGAATTTTTTTGAACTGGATGCTGTCATTTGTCAGTATTCAGAGATAAATTCTGAAATGACCAGGTTGTATTATTCCGTTTATTGATACTAATTAGCATTTTGTCATTGGTCAATACTTTATGTGGAAAACGAGTCAATTATTTGATGCTTTAAAGTAAATGATACAAATAAATAAAGAAAGGTCAAGTTTAAGAAAAAACTTAAGTGTTATTTTTTTCGCTTTCAGGTTGCATCTTTGTCGTTGTGGCGTTAGCAGTGGCAACATGTGCCATGATCTACACTCTTATAATTACAGATTTTGTCGATTCCAAAATCGCGAGTGTTTGTATGTGCTTAGATATTTACAACCTACAATGTGTTTCTAATTAAAATAAACAAATTAATTAAATACAATGAAAAAGGTAATACCTAATATCAATATTTAACAATAATCTAGTCACCATACAGCTTTTTATGTCAAATTAAGAATCGCACAGTGACAGGTAAATTAGATATCAGGATCTCGATACCTAGGTTGTGAATGTTGCCAATTTAAATAGTAAATTGGCTTGCAATTACTGTAACTCTATGTAAAATCTAGAAACCACTGGATGTGGTCAATATTGACCGGGGTGGGGGGGGGGCTATACTTTGAACACTCTTCGTAGAGGTCTTCTATATTATGCCACATGCTAAATATCTAAGCTCTAGGCCTTGTAGTTTTAGAGAAGAAGTCTTTTCCTATATAAACCTTTGTAAAAACATGTGACCCCCCCATGCACGGGATCAATTAAAATCGGGGGTCATAATTTGAACATTCTTGGTAGAGGTCAACTAGGTAATGCCACATGCCAAATATCTAAGTTCTAGGCCTTCCTGTTCTTAAGAAGAAAATGTTTAAACTTTTTCCTTTCTGTTGCCATGGCAACCAGAGGTCTGCATTACTTAAATGGAATTACTTGAACAACTATGAAAGGGCTTCAGGCAAGGAACTTCCCTGCCAAACACGGTTTAATATTGCAATTTTTGTTAAATCAAGAGTCGTAACTCTGGAGGATCTAATCCGATTAAGCTCATAATTGATCTCATCCGAGATAAAATGGTAATTCACATTCTCTTTAAATATAAATATAATAAGTGTAAAATTGAAGGTGCTAGAGTGTAAACACATTTCTATTTTGCAATTTTTCGTTAAATCAAGGGCCATAACTCTGGAAGAACAAACTCAATCAAGCCCATAATTAAACTCATCCAAAATCTTATAGTCATACACATTCTCTGTAAATATGATAAGGATTAAAGAAGAAATGAAGGTGCTAGAATGTAAACATTGTTAAATATTGCATTTTTTTGTTAAATCAAGGGCCATAACTCTGGAAGAACTAATCCGATCAAGCCCCTTGATGAACTCATCCGAGATCTTATTGTCATACACAATCTCTGTAAACACATGTATGATTGGAATAATTGAACAAATAAAGGTGCTAGAGTGTAAACATAGTTAAATCTTGCATTTTTGTTAAATTAGGGGCAATAGTTCAGGAAGATCTCATTCGATCAAGTCCATAATCGAACTCATCCAAGGTATTGCGGCCATATACATTGTGTTCAAGTTATATTATGATTGTTTCAAAACTGTAGATGCTAGAGTGTAAACAAACTAATTGTGAACGAACGGACGGACATTCAGGGTGACCTAAAAAAAAATGAAAAGATGTAAATGAATGAAAAAAATTAAATCCGTTCGGTAAAAAACAAGAGAAGACCACCTGATTCTACACATGCATCAGCGTAATTGACGAATTTATCAAAATGTTACATTTCCATTGCAATAATTCGGGTATATTAATGTTGTCCTATGCCTACATTTGTTTGTACCAATTGGACCATAATAAAACTAGATGGGAAATGTTGATACAAAATATTATCCTTTCCCTGCCCATGACGTACCGTGGACAAGGCACATTAAATATCATAAACATCGAACAAAACAAAATGGACATAAGGTTAAAAAAACTAAATTTATGTATTGCAGTATTTCCTTACTAGCTTTACCCTAAACGAGAGTTTAGAAGTCTGCAATTTAGAACGGACTCGCATTGTTACCTTTTTACAATGTACATGTTACACTATAAAGGCCACATTAATTAACCAATGATCAAATTAATAAGGGAGAATGTTTGCCTCAGTGATTTTAAGACGAAATTCGAATCTAGGTTACCTGGGATAAAAAAACTAGGTCACACGACCAGGGAAGGAAACACTTTTTAACACTCCAAAGGCTACAAATCAATATGAAAATTAGTCAGAATGCTTGTCTAAATGATTTCTAAGTCAACTTGGAATATTGGTCACATTGGGTCAAAAACTAGATCACACAGTAACATGTAAGAAAACCCATGTTAACATTCAAATGGTCACATTTATTATCCATTCATCATGATTTTTTCTTCAAAATGTTTGTCTCAATGTTTCGTGTGTAAAGTTTTAATCTGTATCACTTTTGGTTAAAATCTAGGCTCCTTTTCAAGTTAAAAAAAGTGTTGATTCTCTAGAGGCAAAATTTATTACAAAATCATCATGTTAATTGGTCAGAATGTTTGTCTCAATAATTTTTCTAGGAAAAGCTTGAATCATGGTCATATGGGGCCACATCAAAGTAAAACCTTGTTAAAATTCTAGAGGTCACATTTATAAACAAATCATTACGACAGTTCGTCAGAAGGTTTGTCTATCTATTTGCTATTGGGCCACATGGTGTCAAAAACTAGGTTATGTGCTCATTCGAGCGATATAAGGACATCTTCGCCCACGTGTTAAAGTTATCCGATTGATGTTTGATTAGAAAATATTATTTTGATAGTTTTATTGCATCCACTGTGTATGTGATAAATAAATCTAATGACAAGTTTTCATTTTGACGGTAGTGTATTAATGAATTTTCATTCTATTGTCTGATTTCAGATTTCCTACTTGTACTCATGACTGTAATTTCATAGTGTTGGAATATCTTTGTCGAAATAGAACACAGAGATGCAAATGAGAGTAAGTGCCAATATATTTTTATCTAACATACATCAAGTGAAACTACTTGTACCCGTGTTAAGATATTCCCAATCAGTTAATTGCTTTACATACAAGATAATTTGTGTCGTTAATATCAAAATGTTCACTTTCTCAAACCAACGACAATTAGGTCGATATAGATATTATGTTTACCACTACCATTGTGTAAATATTCTTGCAATCTATTACATATTCCACTTCAGCATATTCTAATTTGTATGAATATCAATTGTTGCCTCTGCATTGACTACGAATGCCGTTGTCGTTTTATCCTTACGTAACAACAAAGATAGACAGCAGGTAGGACTTTTAGGTTTCTTTGTCCGTTTTTGAGCATCTTTTGGATATAAAAAGCAATTTATGAATGTTATAACAGAAATACTAAAAACATTAAAGACAGTCTATTTTCCGTTTACTTACAATTTATGAGAAACAAAATTCCAACACATCATTTCTACCTTGAGTTTGTGGTCGGAAACTCGTTTGTACATTTCGTAAAAGCGAACTTAACCTTAACCCAAGGGACCCTAAATGCAATCTTAGGCTACATCTGTAAACAAGCTAACTATATACTAATTTTCGAGACAATAATTCAGTCCCAAAACGAATGACTAACTGGAAACCACTTTTTTATTTGAGTATCATCGAACGTTGATTTGACCCCAGGGACCCTAAATGCAATCACAAGTTACATCTCTATATTAGCTACCTACATACATGTACCAGGTTTCATTGCAACACATTCGTTCCAAGAGTAATTTTCCAGGAACGGTTAACTGTTTTAGAAACAGCTACCTGGACCTTGTTCCTAGGGACCCAAAATGCAATCCCAAGCTACACCTGTACATAGGTTACATACATATAAAATATCATGGCAAAACCATGGCATTCCCTTTTCAAGTTATTGGCTGGAAACTGTTTTAGTAACATCTACCTTGACTTTGACCCATATCTGTATTCCAAGACTTCATTTCCATATAACAACCGCAATATCAATTTTCCCGGCAATAACACATTCCAAACATAAATGATTGGCATTGACCTTGAACTTTGGAACCCAAGAAGCAATCTAAACCTACATCTTAATACATTGTATAAGCTACCTACACACATTGCAACACATCATTCCTACCTTTATGTTTTGATCGGAAACTCGTTTTTACATTTCGTAAAAGCAAATTTAACCTTGACCCAAGGGACCGTAAATGCAATATTAGGGTACATCTGTATATAAACTACCTGAATACCACTTTTTGAGACAATAGTTCAGTCAAAAAACTACATTTCATAAGCAACCGCCATATCAATTCTCCTGGCAATAACACATTCTCAACATAAATGATTGGCCGGACGCCGTTTCATATTTTTAGTGACAACGACCTTGGCCGCGAAAACAGGGATTCTGAACGCAATTCCTAGCCATATCTCAACATACCACTTTTTATGGAAATACATTATTTCAGTGCAATGTTTGATCGTAACAATCACCTCTTTAAATGTATTTTACCGGGTACTCAAGAGCGTTAACCACTCGCCATCGCACCACCCTTTGAGTGTCGAGCTTTGACTTTAGCCGGACCGTTTCATGCATCTATTCTATTTAAGACAAAAGACAAGTTTGAATTAACGAATAAACACTAATAGAAGCCACAGAAACGTACATCGTTTATATATAAACTAACATCGGACATACAATTTGTGGCTAAATTATCATGCTAGTAGTTTAAATGTTTTTACAAACTCTGAAACAGATATCCCTTTTACGGCAAAGATTGACATTGATGGGTATAAAGAAAAGCTGCGTTATGAGGGAGTTGCTGGAGTTAGGAAAAAACTTAGCGAAGATTTAGATAACTGGAAAAGTATCGAGCTTCATACCGCAGTCACCGGATGTTCCGGTGCCGGAAAATCATCATTTATCAATGCTATCAGAGGGATAAAGGCAGGTCAACAAGGCGCTGCAAAAACTGGCTATGAAGAAACAACCATGGAGTGCCAGTCTTACATACATCCTGGCAACAGAAGTTTCTTTGTTTGGGACCTTCCTGGTGCAGGGACAGAACAATTTCCACGCAAGTCGTACTAAAAACAGGTTAACTATGACAGATATGACTTTTATATCATTATTAGCAATGTAATATTTACAGAAGAGGACTTATGGTTAGCGCTTGAAGTACAAAAAACAGAACAAAACGTTTTTCTTTGTAAGATCGTGCAGCTAGTGACAAACGTGATAATCCTCACCACAATGAGAAAAAACTGATTTATGATCTCAGAACGACACTAAAATTTAAATTAGTTACAGGAGGCTTGAAAGACCCGATCGTCTTCTTGATAAGCAATTACGCAAGAGATAAATATGATTTCGGAAAGCTAAATGATCAGCTGCTTGGTTCTTGCGACGGTTTGAAGAAAGAAGCGATGGCTTTGTCATTGCAGGCAGCCACAGAAGAAGTTATGAAAGAAAAGAAAAAGCTTCTGCAAGGTAGAATAGCTCAAGTTGCTATGTGTGTTGCTTGTAGTAAAGGCCAATACGAAGAAAAGAGCACATTTGTACGCGAAATCAAATTTTATCAGACACAGTTCAATATCGACGAAGTTACTTTTGCTCAAAACAATGATATTCTTTTTCTCTCGGAAGAGTGTATCTAAAAATTCAAGATTGTTTTTAACGAGTCTTCAGCTGGACAGGAGAGAGAAGTGACTACATCAACGGCTCAAATAGAAAAGGAAAGCGCTTGGAACCGTTTCAAGGATTGTTTCAATTAGTCCAAAGAACAAACACTTCTTTACCAATTTTGTGAAACAGCCCTGAATCACAACCTAGACGAATTGTATCATCAGGCTCGCAGCTTATACAATCTAAAGAGGACAAACAAGATGGTCCATGCAATGTCCACAAGCAGAGATCATACTTCATAGAAAGGAATTTTATCTTCCTGACTTTAATTCTTTCTTAAAATGTAATTCATTATATTTTATTATATATGTATAGATACAAAATTGTGTGTCGAAACATGCAACAGAAATTATCGAATCTGAACATTATCATTTGCATAATGCAAAAAAAAAGAAAACTTTTTGACTTTTGACAGCTATCCCGTCCAGTTTAAATTCCAAAAGTAAAAAGGGAGCAGGTTGTCCGAACTTTTGTGCAAGATATCCGGCACTCCTGGAAAATATAGTGAGAGAGGACCGTCGTCAGAAAATAATAAATTAACCGCTTTGAAATAAAAAACAAACGTTCCATGTGATTGCTCATTTATGTTCACGGAGTGAATGAACGTTATAACACTTCATAAGTGACGTTTTTAACCTAACACTCTGTTGATGCGCTTTTTGTGTCGCCTTGAAGGCGAAACGGCAATACATAAGGACCTATTTGTTTAACGATCCGTCGGTCAGTTAGTCCGTCACAAAACCTTATCGTTGGCTGTAATTTTGCCATCTTTTAAGATTATTTCATTAAACTTTCAAATTCCTTTGCTTATGACAAAGGGTCGAGATACAACCACATTTTGTAGGTCAAGGTCATATTTGACAACAGAGGTATGCTCTTTTTTGTACTTTGTTTTAAGTGTAAGAGGGCGACACAAGTGTTTTACTGAACACCCATCTAGTTCTGCTATCTAACAATTATTACACTAAAGGGCGAATATCGATTTTCTGGTCAGGCTGGACTGTTCTGACATACATGTAGTTATAAAAACTGTTTTAATTGTTATCAAGGAAAAGCTAACAAATGTCACTGTTACCTTGACCTTGAACCACTGGCACCAAAAGCAGTTCGATCGCTTATTTCAAATTATTTGAGATAAATGAAGTTTGTATTACTTTGAAATTAATTACTTTGTATTACTAAATTTATGTCGGTCAGAATAAATAATATTTATTGATGTTCGTTATTATAGTGGTCTCAGTAAAATTGTTATACAACAACCAAAAATGCGAAAATAAAACTTTCTTATTACTGAAAACAATACTCATACTTTTATAGGAAAAGTCTAGTAATTTACACAATAATTCAAACTGTACAAACACAATGGTGAAATTGCTGTCACTGGAATATCGATGCCCGTCTGTTAACTTTGTGACAATAGTAAGTCTCATGACTTAAGTCATATAACAACTAAGGTGTAAGTGGATTTGGACATTGCCCAGACCTGCAATATTAAATTCAACGTTTCATACTGACACGGAAATAACTTAATTCAAGAATGGCATGCTATCTAAGTTATCGAATCAGTCGGATATCGATAAACGATAGCTTCATATAATAAAGTCAAACTTGTTCTGCTCTTTTTATTTAGCAATCTTTTATGACCGAATAAAACAAAACAGCTTGTCTAGCTTTAATCAGTGGAAAGAAGTTAGGATTCAGATTAGACAGGATCTGGATATATAAATTGACATTGTGTCACTGAACGCAGTACAAATATGCGTGAGGCATGCCGCGTGAAAGACAGGACTATATAGTTCTAACATCATCGGTGATACGTTCCGGAGATACTCGAAATTACACGATCTATAACAGAAAGTTAAATTTAATGAAATTCAAAATTTACAATAAATCTAGGACACAAAGGGCATTACATTGTATTCTTACAGAAACGATTATTTACCAACTCGTGAAAATAGAAATGTATATCTTTCGATTTTGAACAAAAGCTTAATTGTAAAATTGATCATGAGGATGTTCACAGAAAAATTGCTGTCTGAATAGCAAACAGTGTATATCATCTTCGTACTGGTTGAAGATGGTTTTTACAGATTGCGAATGCAGAATGATTTGCTTCATGTACTGTCAGAATAACGCATATACATTTCGTAAAGCTATTACTAGAATATAACCCAAAGTAATACCGTTTCACATACCTTTTTTTGTACGAAGAAACTGACATAAAGTAGTGCTACACCATTAATGCAGAATGTGTAATGATAGAAATTAAAGAAATCAATAAAAAGATATGCACTGCTTATGAAAGTGTTGAATTTTCTGTCTTCTTCGGAGTTTGGGCCAATGCAAGATTAAGCCTACAAAAGATCATGGTATGAGGGGTGTTTGAAACGCTTTTTTATATTAAATATCTTATCAAGTTTGACTGTTACATGTAATACATCACAGTATTCCGACTTATCTGTCTTGTTTTTGTTTCATTTTACTTTTTAATATCTACGTTCTCTAGTCGCTTTATCAACGTCATATTATCATAAACAGGGACAATTGGTGCCGTTAGCATTTACTGTTAAAAAGATTTGTGACAACAGAAGCCCATATTTCATCATAAGCATTTGGGATTGCACACGCTTTCACTAAAACCTTTTATACGATTTTTGCATGATGTTATAGACATCATTTATGTTTTATTCAATCAAAATAAGTTGATACCCCTTTAAGTAGTATATAAATTAATACAAAGCAAACATAAACATATTAAGTATTTAGTAACCTTTATTGAACAAAAGTAAACAAAAAAGTAAAATAATGGCTATATTCAGAAACGTTCCTCGACTCAAACTGGAACAGATAATTAGCTTAAATCGGCTAACGGTCGATGCATTTCCTCAATGGAGGAGCGATTGGTATTCATAAACGTAAGGAAGGGTCGAGTAACCTCGAGTAAGGACAGATTTTTCGATGAGCGAAAGCGGTTCCTTGAGCTGCACTCAAGGTGTCATTTTGAATACGACTCCAGTGAGAAATACACGAATTGCAGGAACTAGATAAAGTTGAATAGGTTCGTATGCCATGGATAGTTTTAAGGGACAGAGGCAACCCCTAGATGATTTTAATTATGTGGAATTCTTCTTAAAATTATATAATAGTACTTAAAAAAACGAAATAAAACTTGGGCAATAAAACATGAGCAAAAACTCCCCCTAAACAAATTGCGCAGACTATATCGCTCAAGAAAGTGGGACAGTTTTGGTGCCAGGAGACGCAATCATCATTGTTTACGCTTCAAATTGACAAGAGAAAAATAATAGCCGTAGGAATGAGGGTCAGGTTGGGTCTCCCCCTCCCCGTGGAGTCAGACCAGGATACTGCATTTTAACATGAAATAGAACTTGTACGATCAGGATACAACAGTATTATTATATCCCTCTGTTTTATTTCTCTGATATCAAAGTTGCCTCTTGCTAAATTGTATATATTAGCAAAGCTTTTCACTGTACGGTATTAAATGTGTTTGCCGCCTCGCCCCAAACTCACCCCGCCCCCAAAGACACACATCTTTGCTCTTTGCTCTCACTCTAACTGTGTGGGCCTCATTGGTGCAGTGATTGCGACATTCGATTTGCAACTTAAAGGTTCCAGGTTCAATTCCCAGTTAGGCCACTTGACAAATGTCCTAGACCAAAACATTTTATGCCACAGGTGTCTCAGTTTATCCAGCTGCAACTGTGTACCAGACATGAACATCTCTATCTCTCTCTGACAATTGATTGGTTCGACCAAGTATGGTGTCTCGAGAGCGATTACTATAATTTAAGAGAACTTGTTCCCCAATCGAGCTAAAATATACTCAACAAAAAATCAAATGGTAAATATATCCTTATTCTATTTTGTATGTTTTATTTCCAAACTTTCATTTCTTGGAAAGATAAATAATAAAAATGAAGAAATATTGCACTTTTTAATTTATTGTATCACCATACCAGAATTTATGATACTAATTTAAAATGAACATAGATTTGGAACAAAATAAACGATATATACAAATTGCATATTTTATTCGATGAAGCTCGGAATTGATGCTTCAGACTCAATAGCGGATGTCATAATCAACAATGTTACTTGTATCAAACATTGATCAATAAAATTTACATTCAACATACATATTTTCATACCCAATAACATTGATAAATGTTATCATTTTACATAGGCGATATACATGTATAACCCAGCAAATGTATGTATATACTTTTCTGTCATAGATTTTGCTTTAGAATTTGGCATATAATTAACTTTAAAGTGCCTTATTGTTCCAAACTTGTAATTTGTTTGCTTTTAAACCTGTAATTAACTTGTCACCAGTGAAAATATTATCTCGCCATTGTGTTGATGTGAAAATGTTTACGACAAATGAATCTGTACAAGGTTCGTCTACCTCCATTACCTTGTGGTATGTAACATCCGATTAAGATTGTCAATGTAACAACTTAATTGTTTAAAACCTAGTGTAATGTTTCTTATTGGTAATACCTTGACTAATCATTATCTCATTTTCACATCAGCTGCACGGAGAGATAACTGCACCACGACATTTTGTCAACATTGTTAATTCTAACGTTCTGGTTGGTTACATTTTCTCTTTCAAATCGAATATAAAGTTGCGTTATGAACACAAATTTCTGCTACAGTCTGAAAAAAAAATTCAAGCATATTATATTCTATAAACTTAAACTATATGTTCAACGAAAAATGCCTAATTTTAGCACAAATAATCAATATAGAGACCTTCTTTTATAAATCGCTATCCCCCGAAATTGCATCATTGAATCTTTTACTACACGGTGACAATGTATAATTATTATTATAATTATATTCAGTTAAACGCTTTATTCAATATAACAACACTTCGATATTTTGTTTACACGTTTACAAATAAAGTGATAACATAGCATAGTCAACCAACATCCTGTATGGTTTACTCTGGTCTAGTTCGTTATGGGGGCGTTTAAAGCAAGTGGACGTATTTTATTGTATATACCTTGGGCAACAAGTATGTTATTGTATACACTTGTTTCAGTTAATGTTGAATATTAATATAGATAACGAAACGTATAGCAGATAACATATTAGCCTTTACCTATTGAACACACAGTGGCCACCTTTAATGTCAGCACATAAAACGGCGATGCTTATATTAAGCGACGATTTAGTTTGGAGGCGTTTAGAGTTGGCGCATTTAATGTTGATCGCCAATATAGACAAAATTAAACCATCGCCATAAATCAACGTATCTAGTATGTAAACTATTCACCACTGATGTTGCTAATGTTGATGTTGACCACAGGGTCATAATTTGAACATTCGTTGTAGAAGACAACTAGGATTTGCTACATACTAAATACCTCAAGTCTACGCCTCACAGTGACCACGGGACCGACAGAACCAATTTTGACCCAAGCACTAAGATTGACCCCAAGATAAGGAATTGGAAAAAAAACTACATAAATGTCCACTAACTTTAACTTTTGTTGAGGGAATCATGGGCTTAACGTAAATACCGTGATATTGAAATACATGTTATAGGCTTCAGAAACAATGGAGTAATGTGTATCTGAAACAAAAACTTTAAAAGTTTTAGAGCTAAACAATTTATACAAAATGCATACATGTAATAGGTTACCATCACTAAAAACATAATCTTATCAAAAGTATTGCTACAATGCGTTGTGAGGGGATAAAGACTTTCCTTATACGCGCCACATTAAACAACAAGAGCTGTCCCTCACAAGTGACGAATTTCCTGAAAGAGGTGTCTCACAGTCTGTGTCCTCTCCATGTGTTCAACAATTGTGTCATGCAATTTTAAAATCAATCAATACATGACCGAGTTCCCATGCATACGGTATTCAATTACCTTTAAACTCTAAGTGTGACCTTGACCTTTGAGGTAAGAACGTGGGTCTTGCACACAGCACATGTGTGCATATATACAGGATTATGATACTTTCAAACTCGAAATATGACCTTTACCTTTGAGGAAGAGACTTGGGTTTTGCACGCGCACAGCGTCTTGATGTGCTGAATATTTTTGCGAAGATATTTTAAAATCCTTCAATGCATGGCAAAATTACAGTCCGGACACGAATGTATGTTTATTGTATATATATATAGTATTCCAGTACCTATAAACACTAAGTGTGACCTTGACCTTTGAGGTATGGACGTGGGTCATGCACATAACACGTTGTCTTGATGTGCTAAACATTTGTGCCAAGTAATTTTATAATCAGTGCGGACACGAGTGTATGCATATATACAGGATTATACTACTTTCAAACTCGTAGTGTGACCCTGACCTTTAAGATATGGACATGGGTATTGCACGCGACACGTCCTCTTGATGTGCTGAATATGTGTGCCAAGTTATTTCCAAATCCTTCAATGCATGACAAAATTACTGTCCGGACACAAATGTGTGCATGTAAACAGGATCCAATTACTTTAAAACTCTAAGTGTGACCTTGACCTTTAATGAATGGACATGGGTATTGCACACGACACATTGTCTTGATGTGCTGAATGTTTGTGCCAAATTATTTTAAAATATTTCAATGCATGGCAAATTTCCACCCCGGACACGAATAAATGTAAGGGCGGACGCACATACAGACGGACAGACGGTTGGACGATGCGGTTTCAATATGCCACCCTTCGGGGGCATAAAAAACAACTCACGATCCGGTGTTGTATATGGCAATACCAGTCAAAGAGATAAATGTAAGACCCCTATATTGTAAGTCAATCAGTGTGCAGTGAGATACCTATAAGCAATCTGCATGTACTAGTAAATTGACAATATTTTGGGAAATGACAGACGAAAACATAGTGTACATAAACATTTAACATTGCGGGATGAATTGTGCATTTTTATTTTGATAGATCTGACCATTAAAACCAAACTATGTTCGACACTTTGAGTAATTAATTTCTCATATAATTATGGATTCTATCTGTTGCAATTTTTAGGGAGCAAACAATGACTTTATTCCTTTGGACTCCCACATGTACCTGTGAACTCAGATCAAAGTGATCATTGGAAACGTTATGACAAGAGTTTTTGTGAACAAAGGTACAGTTTGACAAATAGAAAAAATCTTAAGCGCAAATGCATCTTCATAATCATTCATTGGTTTCTTATTTAGTGTTCCTTTGTAACTTTTTAAAACGAAGAAAGAAGTAGAATCTGTTTTTTCACCTCTAAAATTACAGGAGCATTATGCAGTATGAAATCAGGATATACAAATGGTCTAATGGGATCGTTGTGCATAACAAGGCTGGTATTGAATGTTCCATAAACCAGTGACATCGATTGTTATCAATAAGTTGTATTCGTTTAATGTCATAATTGTTTAAACGTCTCTATTGGGGCATGATGAACAGTGATTATTATCATTTTAATGTTCGTAACTGGAGAGACATGACCTGTTCTTGAGTATAAAATTGAGACGTTTGTTTTAAAATTTGATTCACTTGAATATTTAAATGTTACATATTGGTAAGTATTACAATCATTGTTAAACATTTTCATTAGGAAAAATGGTATAACTATTACATGTAATTTGTTTCCGTAAGGGCTTATATTTAAAAGACATTTATGTAGACACATGACACTAGTTTTCGTCATCATGATGATCATAATTGGTAGGCAAATGCTATACTAAGTCAAAAAAGAAAGTGTACATGACTCTTTCTCGTGTAACTTTGTAACCAGTCAACCAATGTTTATCAACTTTTCAGCACAGAAAAAGTACACTAAGACAATTCAGTTGCACTCAGTTGAGGCCATGTTGACATTTCCATTGTCCTCTAATTTGACATAGGCTCTGTCGCAATATTTTGCACGTGAACATCATGCTTTATTATTTATGTTCGATTTCAATCTCGTATCACATTTTGAAAAGATTATCACGAATAGCGATTCCACACCTGAGACTCCAGATGATAGTAATGCTGGCGTCTGGAACTTCCGTTGAGGACGATGCACGGCAGTAAACCGTTATATGAATACAATTTCAAGTCTCAATGTTCAATTTCAACAAATAATAGACATTTCTGACGTGCCAGGCCATGTAGAATTTTTTAGATGTTTGAATGCGACAGGATTCCAATGACGTCATCAGACGTTACGTCAGGTCAATGCAATCTCGTTTATTGGCAGTTATACGTCGAAGAGCTGGTCACACTGATACATGTATTAGCTAGTTTTAGGAGAAAAGCGCTATGTTAAACCTATCCTACAGTTTTCTTGTTACCTTTTTTTAAATCTGCGAGTTTTAAAATTGACCCCTACTTTATAAATCATTAAACAATTAACGTTTTTTTCTGCAAAACACATCAAAATATTAATGTCATCATATGAACCATAAATAAACCTTTTATTTGATACAAAATATGCGTATGTGTAATCTATAGATTTTCGTACATGGTTAGTTAAACCCTTTGTACACTTTGATAGACAGATAAAAACGCGAATACCTAGATGAATAAAATTTTAAGAAAATATATATCATCTCCAGCGTTTGGAAGAATGACAATATAAATTGCTTGTCGTGATTTAGCCCCATGATCTTATTGGATGTTACAAAACGTATATATTTCCAAGAATAATGTCATATAGGCAATATTGTCATTTATTTAAAGCACACCTAATGCTTTTTGTTTTACGAATTATAATTGTAGGCATATGTGAACCGTGTTTCAAAGCAAGTTGACCACAATGTTTCATTATCTAATTGTATCAGAAAATTCCTTTTTCTACCGAAGCCAATTTAAAGTAGTAATGCTGATTACATTTATGTTTAACAATAAAGACGTTAAACCGTTTACATAAGAAAATGTATATACTAAAAGTGATTTGATTACATGTCCGAAAGGTTAACAGTGTATAAGTCATTGCCGGCTCTCATGGCCGAATTGTATTGATTATATACGTTGTATAGCGTTTGCAAAACAGCAACATCTCCTCCTAAATGAATGCAACTCTATCTATCACGTTTTTCATATAATTGCATTCCGTGCAGAACTGTTGTTGCCATTGCAACAGAAAGAAAAAAAAAGAATTAAGAAATTCTTCTCAAATACCGAAAGGCCAGGAACTTAGATATTTTGGCATGTAGCATTGTCTAGTTGACCTCGATCAAGATTGTTCAAATCATGATCCCGGGTCAAAATTTACCCCGCTCTGCGGAATACTTGATTTTAAACGAAAGGACCAGAGCTTAGCCTTTCGGCATGTTGCATTGTCTAGTGGACTTCTTGTTGGAGAGTTCAAATCATAGCCGACGGGTTAAAATTGATCTCGCTCCATCTCTGGTCTTCTGACCTACGTTCTTTTTTTTAAAGCTAAATCGACGGTGTTTTGCATGTATATTTCAACTTGGACATTGGCTGAGCTTGACTTACTGTTATACATCCTGATCATGAAGCTGTTCATGAAGAACTCTATTGATAGTTTTGTGTATGCATGTTTTATCTGTAAAGTGATCTTATTTTGACCCTAAGGTGAAAACCCTTTTGACCTAGGTTACAGTTGTTACAGCCACAGTGTACTCTGTTTCTGTTATTATGTTGTTGAGCTTGTATGATTGATTATGGTAGCTAGGTGAGCGATATCCTTTGAACTTTCATAACGTACTAAACCGTACACGCGGGTTAAGACAGGTTTTGCCTTCCATAGAAGCGGCAGTTACGGTATGGAACACGTTTTGTCCGTATGAATTTAAAGGCTATGCCGACAGCTCCTGAATGTTGAAAACCCAGACGTCCGGGCAAATGCTGACACTCAACCTTGAAAATGACCTTGTACTTAATTTTACGAGGTTTGAAAATTTTCATTTTACCAACGGTTGCGTACAGGCCCCTGTGGGATTGTGTTTTGAGCGCGTGCAAATATTTTTTCATAGACATAAAGCAGCATGTCGTTTTGAAACCCAGGTATATTGACATCTTATGAGAATGTTTAAAATCGACCTCTCATAAGTAAAAAAAATGTCCACGCGCAGGTTACCAGACAGGGTGACCCATGCGTGTGACCTCTGTAGGCATGGTAATGGATATTATGCTTTCATGTTACAACTCAATCTGTTTGATGACATATACAACACCCGCAGTTAACCGACAGTAGCATAACGTTATGTACAGTGTTAACAAAAACACATGCGTGTTTGTCAAATGTGTAACAAAATATGCCGGCTGTGCAAAGGATATAGGTACAGCATGACCCTCTTGTGTATTTCTCGGAAAGGGCATCTCTATAACTAGATACTACAATCCAACTTAAAAACTCATACACCCACTGTGTATATTGTGCATTGTCACTTGTATATTGTAGTATGGTATGTAAATATTTTGCCACATAATAAATTATGTATCATCAACTCTAGTACCCATTAAACTAGCAATAAATATCAACACTTAAGAACAACATATCGATGAAAGATATACAATAGTTTCCAAAGGAATTTGCAATCTTAAACCTTTGTAGAGTAAGTTACAATTACTTTTTTTTCCAAATATGCGTAGAAAGGGAAACAGATGAGAGAGGTGTTTTAATAGTCCCGTTTGCATTAAAACAATACTTCTTCAATATAAAGGGAGACAAGCCAGAGAAGGTTTCTTGAAATACTTTAAATATGCCCGTTTGAGTTAACGATACTGTACTTTTTCATAGAAAGGTAGACAAGCTTCAAATACTTGAAATTAACGCTTATAAATTCTCCAATGTCATCAGTTTCGCTTACCGGACTCAGAGTGTATGTGTTTACAGAAAAATGGCAAAAGCTCAACCAGCGTGTAATACATGCATTGTGTTAATCGCATGCAAGCATTGACGTAAATAATTTGTTTATATTTACATGTTATCTCATATTTACATGTTATCTCAAACATTAGTAGTTGCTTTATGTAAATTAAACATTCTGAAACAATTGTCTGTTGTTGGAAGTAATCACTAGTACAAAATAGTTTGCCATTGTATAAAACAATGCAGAAAAAAACATTGCATATTTTCATAGGGACTATGAACTTAGTTAGATATTTAAATTATTTCGTAAATAAAAGATAGTACATGGTATAAATTAAATATATATGTACTCTATATTTGTGGCTGTCCAGGATCTCACCCAGTGTCTTCCTATATATAATATTCATACTACAAACATCACTATTTTACAAAACAAACACATACTATGGATACTTTAAAGTTTCAACTGTGCGAATATTTTTGGAAATATTTAAAAATGTTTCATATACCATGCTTTACTGTGTATACGGTCATGACTTACAATAATGTACAGCTTAGGTTTATATATCCTGGGTTACTGGGTAACGGGCAATCAACGAGTCAATTGTGCAACTCGTGCAAAATTTTCATTTTTGGTAAAGTGCGAGTCCTATCCTGTAAACCTTGCTGTACCAAACCCACACATAAATTTCATCTATTACCCAGATTGCAGGCCATAGTAAGATAAAATGTCATGTCAAATGAGAGAATTTATAACTGTGGCGAAAATAAAAACAAAAGAAATAAAACAATGCAAAGAAAAGGCATTGCATTATTTTATAGGAAATAAGCGATCTTAGTAAGATACTACAAATGAGAACATGTTACACATTAAATATCACTTTGTTGGCGCTCAATAATCTTATCCATTACCTTCCTTTTACATAAAATACACAAATTCATGTTTACAAAGCAAACGCATATTATATGATTTACTGTGTAAACTCTCATGATTTACACCTACTTGTAAAAATGTGTACCATAGGTACATTTGTATATGTAGCACGGCTTACTGTGTAGACGGGCCTTTAATGTCAAACTTGATCAAACTTTCGAGATGTTGGTGTTGCTTTCGTTCCTTAAACATTTGCTCTAAATCCATAATGTCAACAATATACTGACTAGACTTTATGCATTATCAGTGTATAGGTTTTTTTATCGCTTTGTCTATATCAAAGATGCTTATGACTGATATTTCCGATTGCAAAAGTATCAATGCTATAGGATAACAGGATTTCCTGTGTGTTATACTGCACACAATGTTTTAGATGAAAAAATGGATTCTGTTGGCCTAATCAAATTTAAGTTCAACATAAATGTCAGAAGGATTCACGAAAACCTTCATGCTATAGGTTAATAACTATCGATTCTTATTAGAACAGAAAATCATTGATAGTTTTGATTAACGAAAGGAATTATTTTAGTGTTAGTTCGTTAGGATTCACAGTGCTTTAGTTTCATTTGATAAATAAAACTAATATAATTTTACATTGCAATCAGCTTTGCATCTTATTTGTTAATACACAAAATTGTTTTTGCACAACTGGAGAAGATCTGAAAGGAATGTTATCTTAATGAACTTTAATGTGCACCCTAATTAGATATGCCATGCCAAAATACCTGCACTAATTGTGCATTGTGAAGCAATGTAGCATATACAAATATCAGCTATCAATTGTATTGCGTAATGATTTATTAGAATGCACGTCACTTCATCTGAAAACAACGCTTGTTACATTCAACATTTTGTTCGATTCGCTCTGAATATGTCGTCGTCAGAATTAGATTAAAATCAGATGAATGATGTTACTTGAACGATAATCATGTCATATGTTTGAGACGTCCTTCGGAATTATACATGTACCTAGAAGGACAATTCAAATACCATGCATTGATATCAATTAGTCACAACACAAACACAATGTAACATGCACACATTGATTAAGCATGCATAAACGATGTGACAAAGCTGTTTCGGAAAGACATAATAAAAAAGGAACTGCACTTTGAGAGCATGTCAAATAAATTAACTTTCTAAAACTTCTATTCCATTTATGCGATCACGTGCAAAAAAGTACTTAACGTATTGCAAAGAAAAGGAAATAGGACGAATATAACTTTGACAATACGTTGAAAAATATTGCGTTAGTTTGTGATGATGATTCATTTATAGACTTCATATTAACTCCGGTTAAAAATCAAATTTGATAAAGTTTTCTGACGTTTCTAGAAATTTAAAAATATATATCCAAAATGTAAAATCAAAGTACATTTTTATCACAGTCCAATTTTAGTCGTTCAATAAGATTAACATTTTAGCATTAACAAGTCGACGACACCAAAGCTCATCTGTCTTTGATACATTAAGATTGCCTATAGCCTCAATTGTATCCGTTTGCTTGTTTGTTTTTCACAGTCGAACTCATGTATTTATAACAGCTGTGTGATTTCTTAAGCAAGCTATAATGTACATAATTTATCAATTTGTATCTGGTGTATTGTGTCCAGCAGGAATCGTAACCACTTGAGCAATATTGCACGAAGATCATTTACCAAAGACACCGGACTGGTAAATTTAAAGACAATAGCAAGGATATCTAGAGGGGGTGTCTTCAAAACATTCTTTATTTAGAAGAGTATCAAATGAATGTGACTGTCATATTTTGCTCGGAATGACTGTTTACTTTAGTTATAAGAAATAGTGGTTAATGATCGATTTGTTGATCAAGCGATCATGAAATATACGCATGTAGCTGAGCTGAACTATTCAAATGTAACAATGTTTAAAACAAAATAGTCCTCTAAAGTCTGCTCGTTTTAAGGAGAGATCAATGACGAGTTTGTTATTTTTCTATTTTGTGGTTACATTTTGTATTTTTCTGTAGGAGAGAGTAGCAGTTAACAAATTCTAGTTAAATTAATTTGAAAAGTGTTTAAAAGGTGAAAGTTTAAGAAGCGATGTCATTTAAGATTTTTCCAGTTACAGCTAAAGTTCTTAAGTGCACATGTACACTGTCCTATGGTAAAGTTGAAGTATAGTAAAAATTAAAATTTACAGTGTTTGGATTTTAGTGCCGCATTGGTAAAATGTGTAAATAATAATTTCGAAACCCGGAGAGACATTAATTGGGCGTCGCTTGGATGTATTATTGGGCTATATAATGTAAACCATCAGAGTTAAGCTGATGTATTATATATAGGAAACATAGCGTGAGGGGTATCCGTCCAAGATATAAAACTTAAAGGGTATCAAAATGTTACTCGCTCTGTTTTGCTCCATAGTGTACCGGCACCCCTAACATTTACAATTTTTTAGATATTGTGTTCACTGACCAGTTGTATTCAAAGACTTCAAATTGCAACACTCTTACTGTTATTATCACACTTAACATACAAGACGAAACAGTAATGCAGACATAAAAGACGCCGCCAAAGATGTTTTTTTCCATTTTAATAGCTATCCGTAAAGTGATTAAATAGCTTTTCATACACTATTATCTACTTGAAATGAGCGAATGTTTTACAGGAGTTGCATAGACGGATTCGTTCATGATCATTTGAAATATAAGACAAACAGCATATTAACTAGTATCCCTTTGTATCGCACATAAGCAGTTTTAACTGCATTTATTTATAAAATCTAACTTTACATCACAATAACATACATTTCTTTAGAAGTTATTTCAAGTTATTTAAAGACTCTGTTAACAAAAATAAAAAAAAATTCCGCTGAGCTGCGCTTTCCGTTATAGGACCGCAATAAGACCGTAATTTGAGTCGCATTTTAAACATGTCCGACAGTCTGAGAATGGATTTCTTTTAACGAAATGTATATTTCTCTTTATTTATAAGATAGGTAAATGCTATTCTTTATCAAAATACCTTATACGAATTAAACAAATTATACAAAATATAACACCTGGGGTTATTTCTATTGAATTTATACAGTTGTAAGCACTAATTTACATTTCGACCCTTTGAAAAATCTATTCAGTGTGATTTTCATCTTGTCATTTTATTTTTCTTATTTTGTTGCATGTATTAAGGAGTTTTGTTTGCGGACATGGTTTTGATTTACTTATCTTTTCTCGAAGTCTGTGTACAAATCAAAGTTTATGTCCTGGAGGCCTCGAATGTAGAAAAATTACGTGTTTAATTTTAATTTTTTACGAAGCTATTCATAGACTCGCATACATGGATCAAATTCATTTTGCATTCCAAATACTTGACGCCGCCTACTGGCGGCGTCATATGACGGATCCTAGAGATGATAAAAGATAAATGAAGTGTTTCATGGCATATTCAAAACAGCAACAGCAACCGTATTAGGTTTCAATGCCATGTGTTCATAAACTTTTCTATAGAACACCTCCTCCAATCCCTTGTTTGTACTTGTTATATTAAACATGTGATATTCAGATTCCTAAAATGTTTTTTCTCTCCCGCCAAGTAAATGATTTCCCTTTTACCTAGTGTTACCTAGTGTTGCTGTATTATGTTGAATTGTGGTACTATCATAAACCTCGGTTATAACGGGGTATTGATGCCTACACTAATTAAGGGGATTTGACGGCGAAAAGAGGCAGTAAGAAACGAGGTCACTGGTGTTCATTATTGGAAAAGAACACACATTGTGATGACATAAATCCAAAAATTAATGTTATTTACTATAAGCAAAACAGTGAAAAAGAATTAATTACTACATTCGTGGTCTGTTAGTACACACGGCATATTTTTCTAGTGACTACTTACAATAAAACCACGCCGATAAGATTCGTACATGAATACACACTGTGTAAAATAACATGTAACGACAAATATTTGCTGAAATGTTTTATGACCTAAATCTAACATAAAATGTTTAGGTTTATGAGTGAATTAAAAATGTGGTTGTATGTAACATTTATAAATTTTTGATACATTGTAGCAAGATTAATTTTCACAAATTTGTAAGAAATATACATCGACCCAAACAAATAAAAATTGCGCCTTTTTTCTGAAGGTAGTCCTTGTTTAAACTTTGATGTGAATTGAAAAATCTATTTCACTGTTGGCTTACTTTGTGTTCATCTGTGCGTAACTGTATTTGTAGCTTAAATTGATTTTTTTTTTAGAATTTAATCGATAAATTTGCCAAAAAGGTTCGACATCCTATACATTCCCAAGAGATACTTTAAATGTATTATATCATTGCGAAAGTTCAAGTTCAAATTAATGGCGTTAAAGTCACGCGATGCGTTATTCGACCTTACTTTGTGTCAAAATGTCCCAGTTCAGATTACTTCGTAAAATTATTGCTGCATTTGTACTTTGTTGAAATTTAAAATTGTTTTATGAAATTGTTATCTTAAAGTATACACATTTTGTGATATCAAATGGGTGAAATTGAACATTTTTGTAATATCTTAGGCCACAGATACATACAAATGTTTGTGAATTTCAGCTTGTTAGTCATGTCATGCAAGCAATCTTTAAACAAAGCGTTGATGTCAAAATTGTTGAAAGTTTGCTGACTATTTGAAAATATCATGTTTGTAATATGTTCTAAATTTCAGAGTAAATAGTGTCCGATTAGTCGACTGATTGAAATATCTATACTACGGGGCATTAGAAGTTTATATTAGTGTATAGGGCCCTGGCAAATGAAGCTATACCTAATTTATTACATTTCTTTATATGATTATTCGTAGGTTATGTCCTTTTTAACACAAGATTCGTGTTACGATAACCTTTGACACTACGATATTTATCGTCTTATTACTTGTTCTGCCTAATTAATTTGTCGCATGTTACGTCTAATTTTGTACGACATTAAAATCACATGATTACCTCCTGGAGTCATGTTAATTATAAATAATAGCTTGAATATCTATTTTCGTGTTTTGTCTTTTATTAGGCTATGTTAAACTAAGTGACCCCGGGCGGGGCTAATTTTCATCAGGGGGTCATAATTTGAACAATTAATGTTACATGCCAAATACCTAAGCTCTAGGCTTTATGGATTAAGACAAAAAGATTTTAAAGTGTTTCCTATTTATTTCCATAAAACATAAAGTTCTGCATGGAATGATATTCTTTGAACGATTTCGGTAGAGGGTCATGCAAGCGACATCCCTACAAAGTTTAATCAACATTGACCCAGTTGTTTCAGAGGAGGTGTCGTTTGAATTAAAATATTGACGGACGACTGACGACGGACAAACATCCATTAGAAAAGCTCACCCTGGCACAGCAAGGTGAGCTCAAAACATAAAGCAGACATTTCGTGCTCAAACCCAGCCAGGATTTTTGATATTTCAAGGGTACGCTATAATATTGCCTCTTACAAGCAAAAATCAAAACTATGACAGGGTAACCCCTGCGCATGACCTTTGTAGGGAGGAAAATGCAAATTGTACTTTTATGTTGAAATACAATATATTCCTTGACGTTTGCATTGCATGCAGTGAAACTGAACGTAGCTAAACGGGATTTACAGTGTTTACAAAAACACATGGGTGTCTGCAAAGTGTGTTTCAAAATACGCCCGGTGGGCAAAGGACATCTGGAGTACCTATATTGCATGCTTAATTTATTCTTTTGCGACCTCTTTGATATTACTTTAATCAGGTAATACAAATAACAACCGAGTCAGAGTAGATCTTATCTAGTTATGTGAAATGGACAGTAAATAAATATGTTTATCCCATTTTACACTGGACTGTTACTGTTTGGTGCTATATTAACACCCGAATGTAAGCGACTTTGGTCAAAATAATTCAAGGCGTGAAATATCTTTTTGACATTTTTTAAAAGCATGTTTTGTCTTTCTATTCAGACAATTGTTATCTTTAATTTAAGTAATCTGCGGTATGCAGTTACAATACAAATGTTATATCATTATACATTGTAAGTTAAACCTAGCTCGTAAAGAAACGTTACAATCAAGATTAGAAGAGTTTTGTAAAGTATCCGTTTACAGCGCCCAATGACTATTAACGGTTAATATTTTGAAGGATTATACTTTGTTGTAAAATGTGAACGGCTGTAGTTAAAAAAGGAACTCCAAGAGATAAATAAAAGTAAAAAGCGTGAATTCAGAATTCAATGTATCTCTTAAACAAAACATGTTGTTTAAAAGGCCTGTAAGGATTGTTATAATAACAATCTGTCAAAATCCACAAATACACTTTTATTCTTAAAAAAGTGAGGTATCAAGGCTTCTTAACATGTATATGAAATCAAAGCACTCAAAGTACTGGTAGGATGGTTGTATTTGCATGTGTTAATTAAATTTAGGCAAGCAATATTCAAATGTTCAACACCATTTGATATACTGAAATGTTCACTGCAAACCGTTAAAATGTTCAATCATTTATTTTGTGGAATTCTGAACTACTAAGTGAGCTTTGAAATGCTCAGCTCAAAGACACTTACAGTGGTGCTCACGTGTAACTTTGCACACGGAATGAACGATAAACGCACGATACACGCAAACGGAACGCACGATAAACGCACGATAACTGATGAATGAATGTTGAATGATGAGCGATGAGAACGAAACACGAATCACGATTCCCGATGAACGAAACGATAAACGATTATTCGATTAACTCGGACATTTTCGTTTGTTTTACAATAATATTATAAGTAGATGACTAATTACAATGTAAGGGCTTATTCAACCCCACTTAAAAGTCCTTAACTATCGATAATTTCCAGTAATATAGCAAACATATCATAAGTAGAAATTAGTTGAATAGCGGCACATATACTAATTAGAGCTATAATTAAACTCTAATTACATATATACTCTTTAAACGTCTGCCAATTTGTAGACTGTCGGGCAATTTCAAAGTTGTCATGAAAAGGTGCAAGAAATTGGGATCGGAGGTGTCATAATCTAACACCTGTGTGACCCAAATATTCCCCAGAACGTATCAACTCATTTCGACACTTGGTTATAAATACTTAGACATAGAAGGTTGATGCGCCTTTTATTTGACATAATTGCTTAACGCGTGTGAAAATTGAATTATATATACTTTATTTTGGACTTTAATCGTGCTGGACAAACTTTCGAAGGTAAGTGTTTTATTATTATGCTAAAAATATCTTATCCCAGAAACCCAAATGACACGAGCCAATTGAAACGACCGTTACAAATAGTTGCATTAAAACTGTCATGTCTGCTCAATGCTGAATCTAAACAACTTAGTTTATAATTTAAAACGTATGATTTTGGTCGCTGAAAGGATGGAATCATTTCATTTGGTCCAGTTGCCGGTTTGGGATTGTACTCATTCACGAGCAAAACATAAAAGGTATACTTTAATGGGTTGTGAAGTACGTTTTCACCTGTTCACAACGATTAAAAACGCACGTGCATCTTTTCTAAGATATATCAACAGAGTATAGAGCTACATGTAACTTATTACACATAGCCGTATTTAAGAGAAAGACTACCCAAACCAAAAAAATCCTTAACAAATAATGATCAAATCATCAATAAATAACTAACAAATAATAAAATTCTTATTTGTTAACTTATTTGTAACATATTCATTTAACAAATAAGCAACAAATAACAAACATGCCGTTTCTGTAAAAGTTATTTGTTAATTATTTGTTAAACTTCAATTATTTGATAGATATTCACTGAACTTGTATCTTCTAAAATAGTATTTGTTAGTTATTCGTTGCACTTGTATCCTCTTAAATATGATTTGTTCATTATTCGTTTCACTTGTGGCAGTCTGAAATGCAAACGAAAGTGTATATACACTTGCAAAATGGTAATTGTTTTCATTAATTGCGGTAAGTATAGATATTTTAGTACGTATACACTGGAGAAATACTTTGTATCATTCAAATACATTAGCAACACAATTTATGGGTATTTTGCATTGCCTTGAATTTAATTGTGCTTTTGAGAAATTCAACCAACATGTGTATCTAAATTTACACGTTCGTTATATTTTAAAAATAACACTTAGTTAATTTACTCAAGGTCTTTCAAATAGTACTATTTGAAAGCCCTTGATATATACTACATGTATAATGTCTGTACATGTATTTCAGTACTTATATACCATTGAGTACTCAAATAAATGTACAAAATAGTAAAGCATTTCATTTTGTGTAGAGAAAATATCTACTGCAACATGAGATACATGAGTAGCACCTGTGTCCAGCTTTCATTGAGATATTATATTGAACACACTGTTAACCATGGGAACCATTTACTGATAACAAGAGGTCAAGTTTATCCCTAGATGTAGGAAATTTGCTCATGTTTACAAAGATAACGCTTTCTGATTGGTGGATTCAAAACAGAGTATTTTATGCTGTGTACATTTAAACAGCTACATGAATATTATTGTGATAAAGCTTTATTTTTTGAAGAACAGAAAAGTATTATTTGCATTCTTATGACAGTAATGTTTGTGAATATTTTATGAAAAGAATTTGACAATACTATGGATTAATTGTTCAGCATCAAACCTGAAGGATTCAATGAGGAGCAAATATATGCAAAGGTACGTAATTTCAGACACAGACTTTTTGTAAAAGCAGGATTTACAGAACTGAATTGTTGATTTTTATCGGATTTTAGTTGATCTTTTGTTAATATTGATAAATAAAAAGTTCACGGAAGTTATTAATTTCCAAATGATTTAAACTGCTAATGTGCAATTCAGTACAGAATACAGTTTCTGCAATTAACAAGTAAAATGGTTAATAACTTCAAATGCGTGTATGCGGACTTAATACCATACATCGTACGTAATAATATATATTCTTGTTAAGTAAAACTGGAATACATGTACATTGTTTTATTGTATTATAAGTTCCCTACATTAATATAACTAAGTCAAATTCATTCTTAATTATTCTTAACGGTACATATATATACATGTACTGCCTGAATTTCAGCATGCAACCTACTTTCGATTGGAATAGAATATAATGGAGCGTTTAATTATAAGGATCCTTCAAAGATTACTCAGGGTAAGTTCAAGTATGTACATGTTCGTTATTTGTACAAATTAAAATTAATTTTGGGAAAGTGCATGCACGCAGTCTAATGACACACACAGTTTGGTTTCTTACACAGAATGCTAATTTTCCAAACCTGGACTTGTCAATATTCAATTTGAACAATATCCATCAGGTGAACTTGTTTACCCAGACTCTTATTTTACGAACTGGTAAGTGAATAGTAGAGATCATGATGAGACTGCATGGATGTGCAGGCTAATCATGATTTATACTGGTTGTAAGGGCAAAATCATTTGTTTTGATGAAATGTTGGTCAAGTGTGAAACTAGGTCACTTAGTGTCAAAACTTAGGGCACTGGGTAAAATCATTAAAAAACGTATTTAGATTTGGAGTCGCATTTTTTGCACTGACAAGATTCTTTATGGCCTTGACATAATGAACAGTGGTACGTATATAAGCAATATAGGGCCATAATGTCCCTCATGTTTAATGTGTTTTAAACGATACTAGTGTGACAGCAGTTTAACCAAGTGAGATCATGCAGTCGTGATTGTTAATGTAAATATTATCAACCTAGACATTTGAAATGATGCATTGAAATATTTTATATGTATATGCATCTGTGTTTTGTTTGTACCGTGGGAGACATTATATGCTGTTTTTCATTTTGTTATTTTGTGATTTATTTCAGATATGTCCCCTGTATGTTCAATGAAGACTTCATGACTGACAGGCTACACTGTACCACCTTGGAAGAGAAGTTGTGTGGCAGGAAGGAGGAACTCGAAACGACAGCTTCCTTGATTGTTGTGACCCGGCTGGTGACGGTGTAGATTGTGTGTGTGTGTGTGAGTGAGTGAGTGAGTGAGTGAGTGAGTGAGTGAGAGATTATTTGGTAGTTATTTGTTAGACTAATAAAGAATTGAAGCCACTCTTCTTCCATTATTTGTTACTTATTTGTTAAATATACGATGTTCATTGCAAAAGTTATTTGTTAATTATTTGCTTTCCCTGGAATTATTTGGTGCTTATTTGTTTGAAATATAAGCCACACCTCTTCATTATTTGATGCTTATTTGTTAGATATATACTCCCCATTCCAAAAGTTATTTGTTAATTATTTGCTTTCAGCGAAATGATTTGTTAGTTATTTGCTTTAGTTATTTGTTAAGCTCATTTGCATGGCATTTCCAGAAGCAATAAATATCTACCAAATAACTATTTGTTGGTTATTTGCTGTGATTATTGGTTCCAATCTTTTTTTTGTTTGGGTACTTTATTTTAATGCATGGTAAGTACTATTTCACATAAAACTGATGATTCACATTTTCCGAAAATTTCTACTTTCACTTTCTATTTAGAAAATGTAGACAACTTACGTGACTACCTTAAAAAACATGTCATTATTTATCACCACAATTACCAGGATACTCCTACATTTGCTGCAATGCAAAATGTTTTAGATTCTAAAGATACTGATGTGTCAACATCTTTTTTAATATGTTCAACTGCCCAATCAGAAGTTTTACAGTAGAGTATAAAAACAATGCAATGTCTACAGTAATTCTGGCTTCCATATCGGTAACTCAATTGGTCTTAGGACTTTTTTAGAGTGTCTTTATGACAGTCTTCATGACATCAATACATTAAATTTTTTATGCGCTTGTTCAGTCAGGTGTTGGTCCAGAAAGGCCCAATTCCAGAACCGCTCACTTTTTTTAAGTATCATTGTATCTGCAAGTAATTTTACTAAATTTAATTTATTGAGTGTTGTGATTTGGTAGTTCAAACTGACTGTATTGATAATGACACATTTAATGATTTAATTTGATACTATTTGTATTTCAAAGAAATAGTTTTTCTGTTTTATTCCGTCTGATGTGACCGCCAAAGTTATCACACCTATTAAAACTATATAATCAAAAACTTTGAAAACGTAAATCAATGACATTTCCATTTAATGACATTTTAAAAAAAAAATCGTATTGTACGCCAAATTTTAATGTACACATTTTACATTATATTTATATAGATCTATATCTAAATCATTACTAAAAAGTTGGCTGTCCTGGTACTAAACTGTTCAGTTTGTCCAAATTTTTTAATTCTAAAATTTCTCTGATAAATGAAATTTTTGTTAATGTAAAAATCGTACCTTAGTCAAGTACCAACTGGTACTTTTGTCATCTCTTACCCTAATCAAGAAAAAAGGCAATTATTCCAAGACAACCAATGTTCAGGATGGTATTTTTTTTATAAATAAAAGCTATATTTTATATCATGTTGGTGACTTGAAAATGAGATATATGACACTTACAATACAATTCATGCAATAATTTAGAGATGTCATTGTTTAAAATTTTTGTATCGATTTAGAAATATTGAGGATACAGTGTAAAAAGTCACTGATTACATATTCTTACAAATCTCTTGACTTTATTTGTACTAAACATAAATATGGTTCTGGGGTGACTAACTCGAAAAATTCACCTTATCTTAAGTTACGACGGACTTTACGGTGGTGCTAAGGTGGCGCTAAGGTAACACTATTCCAGTAACTCAAAACACATCTTACTGACGCCTTAGTGATACCGTAACTTACGACGTCGTAAGTAGATAACGTCAGTCTCTGTAATGCATAAACTCTAATATCGGCATATTGAAAGTAAATAATATTGGCTTAGAAAACACAACACCGATTTCAATTTTACGCAAGAAAGGTTGGCATGCGTTATGTCTCGCCCCATCAGACGGGAGACATCGTGCCGTTTGTGTTGGCCCATCCGTCCGTCTGTCAATCTTATATAGTGCGATCTTCATCTCCAATCCCCTAACCATCATGCACTAAATTTCTTTGCAATACAACGGACATGGGATAAATCACTTCTAGGGCAAAGATGGCGCATTTTTATTTGGTTTTAGGTACCTAACATCTGCAGAATTCCAACGGAGTCTTCAAGATTATCCTAATGCATCGTGCAGATGCAACTTGCACATTATCATTTCAAAAGATCTTGTAGTTGGTACCTTCAAATGTAAGCGCCTCTCCCCAAGCGGGAAACAATCATGTGGCTATTCGAAATGAAGTTAAGTTTGCAGGGATTTTACTGAAAAGACCTATTATATGACGTGATTTTCTGTATATAAAGACTTATTATAAAGTATTGAAGCAGCATGGTTGTTTCTGTGCTAAAATCACAATTTCATAGTAGTGGTGGATAATATATATTTTAGCAAATGCTTACACAGTCATCTTCTGCTGAACGCACTATCAAACATTTTTCGATGATGACATCCGTCCGCACATACCCAGTATACACTAGGGTGTTGAGTTTCCGAGCACATTTGCATTGGGTGGTTTCTGGGTTCATTACATCATGTATTGCGGCGGTAAAACATTGTATAGAAGAGTAAAAAGATCATAGTAACACCTAAAGGATAAGCTCAAAACGTCCTTAGTCTGTGCATATGTCCGTCCAGATGCATTATCTAAACAATTTCTAACGAAAAGTTTAAATTATTTAATAGTGTGTCCTTATTTCTGAAGTTTAAAGTGTTGGTGAGAATATTTGCCATTTCCTAAATGCATTTCGTTCTATAGAAAATGCGAAGTCCAAGCTGTAAGTCGTATATACATTGTACATTCGCTTCCAAATTGGAAGCTATGCTGGCAAACAAAGCTTGTCAGGAGTTGCAGAAACTTTATTCGAACACATGCTCCGAATATAGCATTCGGGGCAGCGCCATATACTAGGTGCCCATACTATCGTTACGCATTGATGCCGCGGATGACAATTAAACTATGATGCCGCGGGTGTGCGGAACTATTTCATTAATTAAGCCGTAGTCTGTTGAATTCAGTTCTTTAATGGACTGGTCCATCTTTCAATTTCGACAGTACAATTAATTGTTCAATGGGGTACCCACTGAAAAGACTGCACGGATGTGCATGATGATCATGATCTGCACTGATCGCAAAGACAAAATCATTTGCTATCAGAAATAAGGTAAAGCAAACACAATTTACTTTTACGCAAGAAACGGTTATTCAAAAGAAGCTAGCTGCTTGATTTCGTGAAAGGAAAGGTGAAAATACATGTATATACTGATATTCGATGTAAAACTAAAAACATACATACGTATATGCAACTTTAAAGGAAAACATTACATTTTAGTCTTTATAAAGTAGATCAAGTAAATTTAAAAGTCTTTCTCAAGTAGTTAACTATAGTTACGGTGATGTTAAGGGGTCGATTTTGTCACCTTTAGTTAAGGTGAGACTTACGGTCATACCGTAAGTAACGAGGCTTTTGAGTTAGTGGAAATATATTTGTGCAGTAAAACACAACATCGCGTGTGAAATTTTCGGTATCAGATGAATTTAGCTGTATCATAGCTTTAATTCTACGGTGTAAGTTGATGCATATTCATATATTATTCCTATGCTAAAGGTTGAGAAAATATATCCACATTGCTGCAGTTAAATATGATTAACATTTTGCATTACTTGCATCTATTACTGATGTTGATATAAGGCCATTAGTGACACAAATTTACATTTATATAAAATTTTACACGATATTCGGTAAAAGGTATATAATTAAAATTTCAATAATTTATGTCCTTATGTTTTCAGACATGTTACGGTATGCCTTGGTTTTGTTTGATGAAGACGGTTGCACTGCAGTTGTTGAATCAAGTAAGATAAGAAGTGATACAGAGGTGCAAACTTCATTACAGTGTACACTTTGTTTGTCAGGGAAGCAGTACAAAGTTGTCAGGTACATGTAGTACTCAGTTTCTTTGAATATTTGATAATAGTTACAGATGAATATAAATAATTAACATAAACCAGAAGAGGAGCGGTGGTGTAGAGGTTAAGGTGTCTTCTGCTCATCCCGGAGGTTGCAGGTTCGAGCCCCATCAGGGTCACGACTTTTTCCTCGTATGACACCAGTACTGGATCTTCCAGGAAGTGGACTCGAGAGTGACTCGATAAGCTGCAAGCTTTCTTCACAATCAAGCTAAAATAAATTAGTATAAACTAAAACCAGCAGAGATGTGATGATTATAGGTTTAAATGGAAGTGTGGCAGAGCTAATCAAGATGTAGATTATTAAGGATGTATAATTGCTTTTGTAAGATTTTTCCGTAATACAACTAGCTCGCCATATATAAATGCCTTGGGGATTTCCTTAGGCTTGTTAATAGCCATATGCTGTAAAGTCAGTAAGTCCAATAAGTGGTTTGAGTCCTTAAGGACCAAGTCTCCTCGTTTGAGAGAGCTGGTTGTTTCTTTCTGAGGATGATACGGATAACCAAATTACTCACCTGTTGAAATGACCAGAAATGGAATGGGTGTTAAAATCTTACAACATCTTACAAATTTTGATCTTTCATTTGTTGTTTAACAACAGTTTGATAGAAAAGATCAAAGATACACAATTGACATAGAAATATTAAGTTTGCAGTAGTTTCATTGAAGATTTAAAATTTTCTCTGAACATTTTAGTGATTTTAAGCTTTGCTCCTTTTTACAGATTCAAAAGTTGAACTCAATAGCTTTGAGAACACTTGGTCAAAGTCCCACAGATCGAGAGCTCTTGATGCGGCAAAAATGGGAGGTCAAATTGGTGGCTATCTGTCTGTGTGGCCAGAAGATGCAGAGACTGAGGTGAGAATTTATATAAGAATGACATAATAATTCCATTAAAAATGTCTCTCATCCCATATACAACAGCTAACGAAATTGATTAGAGGGGCGTGAATTTAACACAAGTCAAAATGTAACGGTCAGAGTTCATTTCGGCGACAGCTGATCACATCTTCAAAGAAAGCACACTGATTTATTACGCCGCTCCAATCAGAGCGACGCAATTTCATCCAGGCATGCTAGCGTGATAAAATGTGTCGTACATCTAAGTGCGGAAAACGCTACTTAGGTCAGAGTTTCAACATGTCTTTTTATAGGGAATTGTTAAATGAATCCATGGCCATTAAACTTATATTTCGTCGTCATTTATACCAAATACCATCGATTTGATTTAGAACTGAACGGGTAATAGTGACATTGAACCCGGGCCTCCTGAAAAAATTTAAACAAGATTTTTTTAAATGTTTTCAGGGTGACTGCTTTTTTCTTCTTTTTAGCTTTTTTTCTTAATTCTACAATTTCTACAGCCACCTTCTTGCTTTATTGTAATATCCTGCTTCAGTATTTCCTTCATTGATAAACTGCCTTGGAGAGGCATATGTTTTTGAGAAAACAACCATCTAGTTTCTTCCATTATTTTATCTGACCAAGATTTAAAAGTATATTGCTTACATGTAGACTATGGGTGATAGATAAGTTTGTTTTACAAATAAGACCCCATTTAGATGAGTCAATATTGATAATTTTTATTGAACTGCTCAGGCTGTTGCTCATTTGTAGGATATTTGCTGTATATGGGAACTGCAGACTTGTCTTGCATTGCAGATGTTCTCAGTTCATTTAGTGAGTAATTTAGAACTGTCCCTGCACTGTTGTTTAGGTGTGTGCCTTATTCTATAATTACAGGAACCACAAAATAGTGGAAGTGATGGCCAAGATTCATCTTCTGAGGCTGAAAAAGAAGGAAAGCAAAGCAGAAAAAGACGAAAAACTGAGGTAATATTTAGCTCTCTCTAGTCATGTTCACATATCTGACTAAGTAAGTCAGTGTAACTGATGATAGAGATGTGATACTGATTTAAGCCTTAATAACTGTCTTTACTAGAAAAATCAAACAACACAAGCTTGTCTGGATTGCATGTTTCTTATTAATTGAAGGATCAACACTGTCCTTAACAGTTGTGCAATTGTGCAGTGTCTTGCGCACAAAACCAAGGTCTGTTCCTCAATGATCAAGGTAAAACCTAGCAATTAGGACAGGATATCTATTTTTGACTTGTTATTGATAGTTGTTGATCACTATGGGACATTATGTTGCCATCAAAACTATTTTCCCTTCAATCTAAATGCCTGCAGATGGCATCTAGTTTTACCACACCCATTCATTTAAATTGGAAAGTGAATTTTTTATAAGGACCATAAAAACCTATTTGTAAAAGGTTTCAGGAATATTTGTTGCTTATTAGGTTTTGATACTAAAGTGAGATGATGAGAAAGATACGTTTTAAGATAAGTTAGTTTCACAGATATCACAACTTTACTTTGTTCTGTTTCAGTCCAAAAGAATGGTTAAAGAAAAGAAAAAAAGTGACAAGAAACCAAAAAAGACATCCAAAAGTCAGGGTACTTCGGCTGTAACTGATAACAACACTGATACACAACAGAGCACCACAATAACGGTATGAGTGAAGAAGACTTCATTATTACCCATTTTTTAGCTTTTTTTACCAATTATTATACCCCCAAAACGAAGTTTACGGGGGTATATAGGAGTCCCCGGTGGTTGGTCGGTCGGGCGGTCAGGCGGTCTGTTGCATTTTCCTTGTCCGGAGCATAACTTGAAAACTACTAGTTGGAATTCAATACAACTTCATACAATGGTCAAGCACATTGAGAGGAAGTGCAGTGCACAAGAACTATAACTCCATCTTGACTAATTACAGGGTTATTGCCCTTTGTTACTTTTCCTTGTCTGGAGCATAACTTGAAAACTACTGGTTGGAATTCAATACAACTTCATACAATAGTCAAGCACATTGAGAGGAAGTGCAGTGCACAGGAACCATAACTCAATCTTGACTAATTACAGAGTTATTGCCCTCTGTTAGTTTTCCTTGTCCGAAGCATAACTTGAAAACTACTAGTTGGAATTCAATACAACTTCATACAATGATCAAGCACACTCAGAGGAAGTGCAGTGTACAAGAACTATAACTCTATCTTGAGTATTTACTGAGTTATTGCCCTTTGTTACTTTTCCTTGTCCGAAGCATAACTTGAAAACTACTAGTTGGAATTCAATACCACTTCATACAATAGTCAAGCACATTGAGAGGAAGTGCAGTGTACAAGAACTATAACTCTATCTTGAGTATTTACTGAGTTATTGCCCTTTGTTACTTTTCCTTGTCCGGAGCATAACTTGAAAACTACTAGTTGGAATTCAATACAACTTCATACAATGGTCAAGCACATTGAGAAGAAGTGCAGTGCACAAGAACCATAACTCCATCTTGACTAATTACAGAGTTATTGCCATTTGTTACTTTTTCTTGTCCGGAGCATAACTTGAAAACTACTAGTTGGAATTCAATACAATTTCATACACTGATCAAGCACACTCAGAGGAAGTGTAGTGTACAAAAACCATAACTCTATCTTTAGTATTTACTGAGTTATTGTCCTTTGTTAGTTTTCCTTGTCCAAATCATAACTTGAAAACTACTAGTTGGAATTCAGTACAACCTCATACAATGGTCAAGTACATTGAGAGGAAGTGCAGTGCACAGGAACCATAACTCCATCTTGACTCATTACAGAGTTATTACCCTTTGTTACTTTTCCTTGTCCGAAGCATCACTTGAAAACTTCTGGTTGGAATTCAATACAACTTCATACAATGGTCTAGCACAATGAGAGGAAGTGCAGTGCACAGTAACCATAACTCCATCTTGACTAATTACAGGGTTATTGCCCTTTGTTACTTTTCCTTGTCTGGAGCATTTTTGTTAAACTACAAGTTGGAATTCAATACAACTTATACAATGGTCAAGCACAATGAGAGGAACTGCTAAGAACAATATCTCTTTTTAGTTTGTTTGGAAGGTATTATGTTACTACGAATTTCTTCAGTTTATAAAGCAGTCTTTTCGGGGTATTAATCACATTTAGTGATAGCTCTAGTTATGATTGCTTGGTGTCCGTAGCATTATGTCATCTCTCAAACTTTTGCATTCAACAGAGACTGCATTTTTAGCTCACCTTGCACTCAGTGCCAAAGTAAGCTATTAGGAGCGCTCACTGTCTTGGGTCTGTCGTACGTCATCTGTCCATCTACCATTTCCTTGAAATGACATTCTTTTTGAAACTACTAGGCCAATGTTGAGGAAACTTAGCAGGTATGCTCCATGCATGAATGAAGCATCGAAGTTGTTCAAAGAATTTCATTCTATGCAAAACTCTGGTTGCTATGGCAACAAAAAGGGAAAAAAAAATATCTTCCTCTCTGAAACCACGACCTAGAGTTTAGATATTTGGCATGTAGCATAGTCTAGTTGACGTTTTCCAAGATTGGACAAATTATGACCTCATCGTAAAAATTGACCCCATGCTGGTGGTTACTTTACATAGGCTTGTATAGGAAAAGCTTTAAATAAAAATCTTCTTCTCTGAAACTACAAGACCTTCTCCAGGATTGTTCTAATTATGACTCACTGATCATGATCAAAATTTACCCTGGCTTTACACAGGTTTATATAGGTAAATGTTCACATTTTTTGTTCTGTGAAACCGCAAGGTCTACAGATTAGATATTTGAAGTGCAATAATGCCTAGTGAACCTCTACCAAGATTTTTCAAATTATGACCCCTTGGTCAAAATTATCCCATCCATGGAGGGAGAGATAGGTCACTTGATTTTACATAGGCTTATATTGGGAAAACCTTAATGAAACCACAAGCCGGCAGACATAGCTTAGATATTTGGAATGTTACTAAGCATTGAGTAGTGGAACTCTATCATGACCACTTGTATTATAACCAATGGTAGTCAGGTGAGCAATATATATGGGCCCTCTTTGTTTATACAGTGGCGCTCACGTTTTTGTTCCGTTTACCTCATGGTTGTTACCGCGTGGTAAACGCCCGGTAAACGCGGGCAATTTCACGCGTTTACCGCGGTTTCACGGCTCATTTCCAAATATGGAAAGAACAGCCGGTAAAAAAAGATTAAAAAAACGGGTCACTCCAAATATGGAAGCAGTACCCCGGTAAAGAGGCGTGTCCAAACCAGCAGCCAATCAGAAGATTCCCAGCCCGTTTTTTTTTCACGGCTGTTGTCGTTTCACTAATCAATGAACCATATCTTTGTCAGAATAACATTGGAATGTACTTTAAGTGCCGATGTTATTGCTGACCTGCTTTATAATAATAATAAATATAAATAATAAAATAATAATCTACAGTAGAGCAGGAATTCATACGTTGCGTAGACCGTTCCTGATCAATTATTGCAGAGAAACAATTTAGAGGCAATGTTTAAACTACCGGACAAATTTTATGATTAATTTATCAGTATCCCGGCCCCGGATATTTTAATTTTGATATATGTGACACTATGTCCCGTTCAAGTTTTTGTTAACTGCAGTCCAGTACATTATTTCGCAAGATGGGTTGTAGATTATAACAACAAAGTCAGTGATTAATTCGTTGCGGTATTTTGCCGGATCTCGACCTGAACAACAACGACAAGAAGGTTGTCTTAACAAAAGTATTTACTGGTAAGCAAGGAAAAGCTGGTGAAATTTGCATGTTTTTTTTGTTTAATTTAGAAATAGATGTGACAGAATACGAACGGTGACTATTTTGCAATCTTATCCATATGGACTCCGTTTGTGCACAGGAGGTCGAACCATACCCCACCCACCTATATTGGTAATAAGGTGTGTGGCTATGGTTCGACTACCTGTGTGTTTGTGGAGATAATTTTTTAGTAAGTATCGGTTTAGCAGGACCATACAAGGGGTGCTTAGAGTGGGGGAACCTATGCTCGAGGTGTTTTGAATGTACAGTTAAACTTCGTTCGCTCGAACACTACCGAATGGACCCGACCGGCGGTCCCGGCTAAAGCTCAATATAAATCATATTGTTCCACCACCAAAACCTCGAACAACGATCTCTCGAACCTGTACCGGGGTCCCTTCAGATCTATTTCATTGTAAAGTACATCCTTTGGCTCGAACAATAAAAGGTGATAATCTCAATTATCGAGCAAACAATGCATTGATAATCAGCTGTCAGACACAAGCGCTGGCGT
>JAFMSR010000019.1:8887878-8951108 GCA_022818135.1 Saxidomus purpurata
AATTACTCCAGCAGAAATATCGAAATGGTTGCCAAAACGGAATCCTAACGGAAAAATACTATCATATCAGGCGCTGCTTATAATTAATACAAACGAATGGCAAATGAAAGGAATAAATCCATGTGTTTGCACTTTGCAGTTAACTAAAAACAATAGTACGTCACAATGGCAGTTGAAGCCAGAGCAACACTGTTTTAAATCGTTAATTACAAATGTATAGCATTATAATCATTTATACATTATATCGGTAGCATGTAGAAATAGTATTGTAGAATCAAGGTAAATGAACTCATGATGGAAACAGATTTTTCTTAGCTAGAGAAAACGCATTGGGAAGTTACACCGATGAGTATGGATTTTGATTTTAATAGTTAATCAGTTACCTCCGGCCAGTCTTCTAATAATCTCTACTTACAGCGATAATGATAAAATTACGGATTTTATAGTTTTTAACATGACGCGAAAGATGAAAAGTCGCGATAGATATTGTTATGTGCTGTAAATCCTAGCGCCAATCAGGGATGGGTACAGTTACAATTATAATTTAATTAATTATAATTAATTACACTTTTTCAAATAATTGGAAATAATTATTAATTAAGCGAAAACTCAATTAATTTTATTGTAATGAATTAATTACAAAGTAAAATATGACCTGTAATTGTCAATTAAATTTAATTAATCTCAATTATTTGTACATTGATCATTGACACTTTGATCCCAAATATACACAAATGCTTCCGTTTTCACATTTATTGATAATGTTTTAAGAGGTGATACTTGATAATGCACCTTTCACTGATTTCTTACAGTATCTACTGATATAGCCTTAGGGTACATGAATGAAACAGAAGTGTCTTGTCGATTGATTAATGTTTAATAAGAATTTTGTAAAAATGAAACTTTCCTAAAGTAAACCCTTTTCTGACAATTGTGTATAATTAAGGGTTCACACTGTATTCACTCAACTTGCAACATTGGTATAGAGAAGTTTCAACATTCTGACCATACAGATTATACATTGAAACAAACAAGATGAATTCTCCTGCACTGAAACATTGTGTTTATCCAAAAGATACATTCAGCAGGAAATTTTAAGGCAAAATGTCCTGATTGCTGTAATAATTTTTTTAAGCTCTCATATTTGTTAAATGTAACAGGACCTTGTGAACAATTTTCTGTGAGACTGATGTTTGTGTAGTTCAGAACTGCAGACTGATGAGTTTGACCTGAGTTTGATTTAATGTTTTGATGTTGAAAATAAATGTTCTAGATCTAGTGTCTTTATTGTAACTGTGTTATTAAAGCAATTTTATTTGAAAATAATTAATAGTAATTAATTATTTTGCTCAACATAATTGTAATTAACTAATTACAACCTGAAAATTCATGTAATTGCAATTGCAATTTAATTGGGAAGTTTTCAATTTAATTGTAATTAATTAAGTACTTTTTTAAATAATGGTACCCAACCCCGGCAATACAAAACCATGGGCAACTTTAATGAATACAAGAGCAATCCTTCTTTTGTACGATTATCTGGCTCTCCTGACTAAGGCTCTTTCAAAACGTAAATTATTGACACGCATCTCTGCGCAAAGGGAAAGGACACAGTATGTATTACATTCCGATTTACCGTCTTAAATACAGCTTACTACGAGACAAACTTCTTATAAACCAAGCAGTAATAAGGCATAGACTTTGCAGACGACATCAGACTGCTGTTCAAATAATACACACATGACAATACACAGAGTCTCAGTATAGTAGCCAAGGATGGGGGTCTCAAGATCAGCGCCAAGAGAACCAAAAGTATGCGATGTAACAGGACACGCATTTCCCAAATTAAGCTGGATGGTCAGAAAAATGACGAGATCGAAAGCACGTCAGGCCTTTGACACATTGAGACATGTCTAGAACAACCGAAAAATCCACACTAGGACAAAGCTCAGGCTTTTCAACTCCAATATAAAAGCCAGTGCTACTGCATGGCTTGAGGCTAGCCAGAAACATCGAGCAGAATATTCATGTGTTTGTAAACAACTCATGAAAATATGAACAATAAACTGGCCGAACAGTAGCTCTAAACACGCATTTGGAGGCATTTGGAGAGGATAAAACAGGAGGTAAAGCGAAACGAACAGCCCAAGACAGAGAGAGAGAGAGAGAGAGACAGAGAGAGACAGAGAGACAGAGAGATAGGGAGACATAGAGAGAGAGAGAGAGAGAGAGAGAGAGAGAGAGAGAGAGAGAGAGAGAGGGGGGACGGTTGCATGGGTATTATGCCAACACATCGGCGAGTAATTAAGTAGGCTTATAAACGTTCGGTAAACGCTATTAATTGCAACAATTAATTTTTTTCTAACATCACTTTATCCGGATTCACACTACAATTGTTAACACTTTTGAATGATTTCAGGTATAGTAATTGTTACAGTTGTGACACTATTGATAGTCTACCAAATGAACATTTTGGCTACAGACAATGATGCTTCAACAACAGAAAGTAAGTATCGATACACTAAATTATCTTAAGATTATATTAACACCTACTGTTTTAATAGATTTTATTATTACGGTATGCAATTTACACTAAAGGTGAAATCCGCTGCTGGTACCAAAGGATATAGTATTCTAACGAATTAATAGAAATCTTCGCTTTTTAAATGTAATACTGCAGAGTAAACATATATTGTCAAAGGAATGCAATCGTCTGATTTTTACATGATCACATTACATTGTATTTGCTGAACTGTTATACGAAATCGTTAGTTCATACCATTACGATTGTATAATCAATGCAAAAAAATATATGAAGGCGTCAGCCGAAAAGTTGATGATCATATAAATCATAAAGAAGAACATGTGTTGTTGCTGAAGTTTCCCTCATATCATATAATTAATGCAGAAAAACTAGAACTAAACAAGACTCAATAAGCTCATATGTATTCTGAGAACATTATAGAAGATTATATTTGACTCTGGTTTGTTGTGTCATAGGGTCATACCCTGAAATTTGTGTTTTGAGAAGAAAGATAGTGGGTAACTGCCATCACGGAAATCAATTGTATTTTTGAGTGATACGCCGATTAGTATATCACGGTATGGTGTTTAGAAACGTAGATATATATTTACGAAGGCAAATGGTATAAAATATATATCATGTCTATCACGTTTACTTTAAAATAAACATTGAATTAATTAATATGCAATGTTGCGTGATGATTCCAATGTCGCAAGATACCGAATACTTTGACTCCATTTTTTATTATTATGGCAATGCATGCAATTAGTTGTTATACAACGTTTTTGATACTAAATTTAAATTCATGGTTGTCATGAGTGTGATGTAATATAAAGGCAGATTTTACCTAGACCAGCTCATATATATTCAGTGTTATCAACAGCATTTAGCCTAGATCCGTAATAGTTCAAGGAGCAGAGCGCATACGCCGACAGAATTAAAATATTGGTGACGTCATATCAACAACAAACATCGCGTTGTTTTAAGCATCATATATATATGAAATATCCCAAAACTATGCTCCGAGCAGTGAACATGTAAATGTTTGTGAAAATGTCATTACTATTTTATATACAAACACATTTAAAAACGTTCACATGCATTTCTGTTGCAGGGTTGCAATATATATATTGTATATCACGCTTTGATTATATAACACAAAATGTTAACAGTGTTAGCATTGGCGGTTTCCCTTTTCTGTTTTCTGTCGTTTCCTACCAATAAACGATAACCATTAGAGCGTTTTTAAAGTTTCTTTAACACTTTGTTAGAAGAATGACCAAGTAGCAGATTTTACGTTCTGCAGTGCAATTTTAGTAACTGGTTGCTGAGTGTGAGGAAAATTTGTTTGTTATATTATTTAGTAGGTACATGAATTACCTTTTTACGACACATGGACGACAGCACCTTTTTGTTTTAACCTTTCAAATTGGCTCAAAATGTGATTCAGCAGTTCATCAACCGACACAAGATTGTCACAATATGGTTATTTTTTGATAATTGTTCGCCACTTTGAACTCGGTTTGATTTTGCTCGCCTATCAGCAATTATGGCATCCTTCTTGCAATTATTTGTCTTTTTTTTAATATACATGTACGTTTTAGATTGTCGAATTTATCCATGCTTTCACGCGTCTTTATCCTATCAGTTTCATATAAGTTTTGATTACTATGCAGTAGATGTGTTATTTCATACCTTCGAAGTATTCACCCTTTACCTTTATGCAAAGTTTTAACCTTTTGGTCCAATTTTGAAAAGCACCTTCATAGTCTTTGTTGGGTATAGTCCGGAGATACTGGAAAATGGCTGTCCCTATAGTATTTCTGTTGTGATATCTTCGACCTCGAGGAATTTTTTTAGTTTCGGAAATAAAAAGAAGTCACAAGGGGCAGGTCGAGCGAGTAGGGATGATGTGGTAGAATAGACATTCCTTTGTGCTTCAAAAACTGTGTCACTATAGAGGACTTGTGAGCCGGAGCATTGTCATGCAGTAAGGTCGTACCTGATAAACCAAGCACTGGGCGTCTCTTTTTCAACTTTTTCTCAAGTTTTTTCAGTACGATGTCACAATACACTTTGCCAGTAACTGTCCTACCACGCGGAATCGCCACCTGAACAGTTTCTCTACGACTATTGGAGAAAGCGGCGTACATGACCTTCTTTACACTTAGAACTATTTTAGCTACGGAAGGTCTCCTTGCATGTTTTGTGGCCCATATTTTGTTACTGCACTTGTTGGCTGGAAATAATGCACCCATGTCTCGTCACCAGTCACAAGGTTAGAAAATGATTGCTGATTGAATTAGGGTACAGTTTCAACAATTTTCGGGCAATCGAAACACGCTGTTTCTTTTGGTCCTCGGAAAGCAAATGGGGTATCCATCTGGCAGCATTACGCCGTTCTTTCAAATCGCGCTTCAGGATCGTAAAAGCTGATCCTGCCGAAATGCCGACAGCCTTAGCTATCTGACACGAAGTCAAACGTGCATCCTTTTTCAGAAGAGATTGTAATTTTTGGATTATTTGAGTGACAATTGCACAAGGTGGCCTTCCTTGCCTTGGGGCACTTTTAGCTGACTCAATCCCACTTTTAAAGCGCTTAAACCATCTCGTGACTATTGAATAGGACACAATGCGATGTTCATATGCAACACACAATTCATCAAATATTGCTTTGGCACGTTTCCCTATTTTAAAACGGGTTTTTATATACCCTCTTATTTCTTTACTTATTTCTTTTGCCATGACAAACTCAGTGAGTACGAGTGCACTCACTTTAAATGACTGTAAAATAAAAACCAATAGACCGATTTCAAAGTGTGTTATATCAACAGGTTGCCAATGAATTGAACCACACTATAAAATGATTTTCATGGGAAAAGCTAGGAAATTAGGGATTTCGTACCAAAAATTGCTACGCTTATTGAACGGCCCTCGTACGTTCGTATTGCATAAGTGCCTTTTGTAGTGAAAATTAATATTTCATACAAATGCAGAAGGTAACAGAGGAGAAGAAATGACCACAAATGCGACGCTTGGTGATGCAACAACAAAAAGAAGAGAACGTATTCGAACATTTACATGACAAATTACTAATAAAAAGAATGTTACGATTCTGATAATACGTGTACTTAAATGTTATCTGCAATCATCAAACCGCTTTGGCTATAATGTGGCCTTTTCAGTTAACACTTTGAATGGTGTAAGCTTTTATCAAGAATGAATACTCATAAAAATTTAAAAGATATGATACGTGCGAAAAAATACAAGTACGTACGTCAGAGCCTAATATCAAAACAGAAGTAAGTTTGAAAGCATCTACTAAATTCACTATATCCTATTTGAATGCTATCATATATCAAACTTTGTTCTGCCACCTAAAATAAAAATCAACAAATGTCTCGATATATTTGTACTATTTGATTATTTTTATTTTGCGATATTTTGATAGAAGTCTCTTAGTTTTTCCACTGTTTGTGCAAGTTCTCTACAATTCCTCCACAAGTTTCCTTCTCCTCGTTTACTTAGACATAAATGAACCAAATAAATACATGTAAAATACATTTGATGTCTCACGTTAGAAATTCGTATAGTTATATCCTCGAAACACATTACCTTGTCCCATGTCTCCATTTAGCATCCCCATACTTGGAATTACTTCAACCATACTCAGACGACTTTCAACATGATCTGATTTTATTTCCATTTCATCAACATTTACTCGGTGTCCATAGTACACATCTTATGAATGCAAAACAAACGATATGTAATATGCCATGATTCCTTGTATTGTCACAGTCAAATGTATGCAGGAAAGTTAAATATATAATAATAGACTATTGTGTTACAGTTTGTTGTTGTCCTCCCAATAAAAATGAGTACAAATTCAGCACGATACAGACCCGCTTAATATGAAGAAAGTCAACACTGGATAGATTCCTCACTTAAAATCAAACGAAAAGTAAAATAGTCATTCCTTGTTAGTATCCCAAACCCATGCACACCACTGCGGTGACGCTAGGCCAAAACTTATTGGACGTATCAAACCTGATAAGCAATAGGAGGCAATAAGTTATCATGCGAGAAGAAAAACCTCTTACATGTACCATTATCTGGAAGGGATAAGCAAATAGTCCCTTATCTATTTATTGACATGTACACCATGCTGTTTACCAGTAAGACACAGACAAATTGATGCAAAATATAAATTATGATTTTTATGAATTTTCACGCATCCTGTTCAAGCGTAGATTTTTTAAAGTAAGCTTTGCGAACAAGATTTAACCCGGCAGTTCGAGTCACATTCTTCTTTTCCATATCTTCTATTGTGTTGTGTAGATACCTATTGACATGTTGATAAAATTGTTCAAATTATAACCCATCGAAGACGGATGGGTATATTAGTTTGCACATGTCGGTCGGTCGATCCGTCCGTTTGTCTGTCGGTAGACCAAACTTTGTCCAATCAATAACTAGATAATGATTTGGCCTAGGTTCCTTAAACTTAGTACGTTGGTTGGTCATGACAAGAAGACGATCCAGTTGATTTTGAAATCACTAGGTCAAAAGTCAGTGTCACACTGACTTTCAACAGAAAAAGTTGTTCGATCACAAATACTTTCTATTGCGTTGTGTAGAAGATGGAGGGGTATATTGGTTTGCACATGTCAGGCCGTCGGTTGATCAGTCCGTCGGTAGACCAAACATTGTCCAATCAATAACTAAAGATTGATCTGGCCTAAGTTCAGCAAACTCGGTAGGTTTCTTGGTCATGACAAGCAGATTACCCAAATGGGTTTGAAGTCATCAGGAGAACGGTTGATCTTAACGCAAAAAACGTGTGCAATTAGTAAATAGAGAACGCTTTGGCCTAGAGTACTTATAATTGGTAGGTTGGTAAATAGAGAACGCTTTGGCATAGTGGACTCATAATTGGTCGGTTGGTTGGGAATGACTAGTAAATGACCCGTTTTGACTTTGAAGTCAACAGGTCAATGTCACAGTGACCACTTATTGGCTGTCGTCAAGAGGTATACATGTTTCACAAGCATCTCTTGTTTTATCCCAGTTTTTAGTGTCGAACTAACGTAATTGAATTATTTCAGCAGAAGAAGGCAGTAGCACTGATAAGATTGACCCAGAAAATACGCCACAGGAAGAAAAATATATTAAAGACGACAATGAAGCCGTCAAAGCAGGCATGTATCCACACCTTTCTTCGTCATATAAGGCCAGACACACTCACGGTGTTCATTTAGTGTGTGATAAAGTGTGTAATACATTGTAAAGTGTAAAATACTTAATGTTTTGCCCAAATTTAACAGTAGCCGTGAACATGTGAAAGCGCAAGCCGGTATTACTACGAGATTTCACTATAAAAACCTAAAACTGTATACATTTCCAACTATCAAAGCACATGGCTTCAAGCGTCTTCGATCCATTCAAAGCAAAAGCCGGTGACCAACGATAAGCGCGGATAGGTGTTCTCATTTTTAAAAATAAAAACAGGCATTACAAACCAGATATGTATTAATTGTCATCATATTAAATAATGGTCAGCAATGCAGGGCTTTCTTGTTTAAGGCATTGTTGTTGCACTTAATTATACGATATCTGTGCTTTTATTGCTATACCACTTTTTGAATTTAAACTGAACAACACGTGAGTGAACAGTATAATTTGGACATTTGCATATTATCAACATAGTCATGTTCAATTACTTTTAGCTGAGTTATAGCGCCTGATTTGTCAAATTGTATGATATCCGTGCTATTCGTGATAGATTCTTAGTGGTTTTGTTACCCATCTATCAAATTGTCCATGTCTGCATCATTCTCATATACAACTAATGGTTTTCAACCAAACTGCACCCGAGTAATCGGTATTAGATCTAGTTTTGCACATAAATAACATTTCACTGTTTAGTTAGTATTACAATGTAGCACAGTTGTTTCCGTTCATTTGTCAAGTTTTATGATGTCTGGTTATATCTCTTAAACCACTGGATGGCTTTCAATCAAACTTAACATGAGTAATAAGTGATATAGTTTAGCATATCGACGACATGTTCTGGCACAGTGCACTTCTCGTTTTCTGTATCGAGAACATATACTGGTTAGCAAGATCTTAAGATTTTCATACAGTACAAAATGTACAATGCCAACTTTTAGGACGAGGCTAGTTTCCTTACTTTTTACCAAACCATTGAATTTGACCTATCGACCTTATTTCTTGATATTGTACTGCATCTTCAGTATTGCAAACATTTCAATATATATACCCTATATCGAATTATGAAGTTTGATGCGTGGTGCTTTGGGTAGGGGGATGGGGAGACTTATATTTTACCAATAAAAAACAATTATGCATGTACTGCAACAAATTACTAGAACATTTTGAAATTAATAGAAAACAGGTTTAAAGATCTATGTCACTCTATGTACAACACTATGTGCATTGGATAATCTTAAACATGGAACGAATATTCGGACATTAAAATATACACAAAGAACAAAGTTAAGCAGCCCCTGAAAGTTTTAGATTGACTTATCTAACGAAGCTTTATCATTAAAATACCGTTTAATTGAGCTATGGAAGAAGAATGTAATCCGTAACAGCAACCCTCTGGCAAACAGAAAACGGCAAAACTGTAATAATATGTTGGGCTTTTCGGGTGATATTGTTGAACAATCAACGGGTGCCGTTTTATCCGAAATCAAAAACACATTTAAGTATGGAACTGCATATGTCATAGGATGATTTTAGGTGGCGAATTAGAGTAAAAAATGCACGTTTGAGTCTTCAAGTGATATCCGTACTTCATACGCTCAGTAGCAGAGTAAACCCTTACTGTGCCTGGTTGACCATCCTAACCCTGACTATTCTGCCTCCATATGAACCTCGGATCTTTTCTAAGACAATCTGCTTACACTTGCAGGGCAAAACTGTTTGCAGTTCGTGCAGAGGGTTGCTGTTATGATTTACAGCATTTTTTCCATTGTTTATTTGAAGGTGATTTCATGAAATATTTTTTTTAATTCACTGCGTAACTTCCAGGGGTTACTTAACCCTTTTCTATGTGTAGATTTGCATTTCTGCTGAATATTGGAATTTAATTTATTTCTGAATTCGGACCCTTCAGGTCATACATACATGTTATATAAGCACCCGGTTTTCGACCAGCTTTTTGTGTATTAACCTCTTTTGGGTAGGTCTGTGTTTCGATATCAAGTGTCAGTTGTGCACATCATGATCCGAAATAGCAATCATTGTTACAAGTTGTTGCTTAAATAATTGACGCGTGCAGATTATGCTTGCTTTTAATCTACATTTTAATTTCTAACAACAGACGAACATGTGCTAAAACGGTAACAAAACGACCATGAAAAGCTGGTTAAAGAGATATTACTCAATACGTTATTTCGGACATGATCATTCGGGTAGCAAACCTATTGAATTTATATGCGAATATTCGAAAATATTTGATTATGTAATATAAATATTCGAATATCAACTTCAATATCCGTTCTTATCGTCAGCACATTGTATCTATAACTGCAGTAAACGATTAATAATCATACTTACAGACACATGAATTCCAATGCACTGTACAAATGCACTGTACAAATGCACTGTATCAATGTTATGCATAAATACAGAAACGTTTTAACCATTACTGTGTCTGCAGTTCCATAAAACATATTTTCACTATCCATATGGTCCAACATGCTTAAGTCAGAGTAAATTCTTGCAGTAATAAAATGCGCACGTGACATAGTAACGTCAATTCTAGTGCTTTAGTGGAAATATAATAATGGGTGTGAGGAATGTCTATTGAAAAAAAAGTTTAACATTGAAAAATGGGCATGGAATGAAATCACTGCGATTCTAGATCACTCTAGATTCATTGTGGTTTCTATCATACGCACTGCAGTAACATGATCGTTTAGGTAGCTAATCAGGATACGTTTCCATATCTACGTACTGTCAAAAAGATACACAAAAAACATATCGCTCAACAGTGTGTCAAGATATTTGTGCATTTACGTATCTTTATAGGTGAAACTGATTGACTTTCTAATCTTTTGATGAAGTCGGAATGAATATTTTTCTCTGAAATACTATTGATCTTATATATACAAAACGTCAGTTGAGTTTGAGTGCTGTTAATTTTGTTCGAATTAACGTTTTTTCTGTGTCTGATTTTACCACCTCACGATTAGAACATATGTTTTAAACGTAATTTCGTTGTAATATCTCTTTTTCCAGGTGATACACCACGTGAGCCAAAAAAAGGAAACATGTTCCAAAGGTACGATCATCTGTTTTCACTATGTATGGTATAATAAATGAAAAATAATATGTCAGTATGCTGTTTATTTCATAATTTAAGTCATACACATGTATTAGATACTTGAATCCCCTTTACTTGAGCTATAGATTAAGAGATGCAAGTATAGGGGGTGATTTCATTTTTTGATACATTTGTGAAATTCAATTAACCTTTTGCAGATAACAAAATTATTGACTACATATTCTATTTCAAACCACAACGACGGTTTATGAGTTAAATAAGAAACACGTGCAAATCAAGCTAGAACGAGTTTCAAATACATGTATGCATAAACAGCTTGCGCAAACCTATAAGCGTACCAGACGCGAGCTAACATTGAAAATTTCCCATTTGTTCATAAAATGGTTGACACATTGTATCGTAGAAGTGAAATGCAGATGCCGGACTGATGCCGCACACTTTTATTACTCTACACACATCGCAAGCCAATCTACTTTAGTGTTAGTTATCAAAGAAGTTTCTTCATTTCTTTCAGGTTTTTATACTACCTTAAACCCAGTCACAAAGAAAGACAGTGTTCAGCTAGTATGAAAGTTGACATTGAAGCATATAAAGAAGAAATGCGTAAAACTGGACTCACTGGTATCAAAGAAAAATTACGCCAAGATTTAGATAATTGGAAGAGTACTGAGCTTCACACGGGAGTCACAGGAAAATCCGGGTCAGGAAAATCATCATTTGTAAATTCCATTAGAGGGTTGACAGCTGAAGATCCAGAAGCAGCCCCGGTTGGAGAAACTGAAACCACACTGGATTGCACGCCCTACAGACATCCCAAAAACAAAAGTTTTATTGTTTGGGACCTTCCAGGTGTAGGGACGCCAAATTTCCCGAAAGACACATACCTACAAAAGGTTGAGTATGACAAATATGATTTCTTCATCATCATTGGTAGAGGCAGATTTACAGAAAACGATATGTGGTTAGCGCGTCAAGTACAAAAACAGGATAAGAAGTTTTTCTTCGTGAGATCCTACATTGACGTAGATTTAGTCAATAACAAAGCTGATAAACCCAAAACACATGATGAAGAGAAACTTATAAATTCGATTCGAAAGGATACCGAAAAGAACTTACGGGATGGAGGTGTTAAAGATCCGAAGATTTTCTTGATTAGTAATCGTGAAAGAAATATGTATGATTTCGGGAGGTTGAATAATGAGATTTTAGCGTCTTGTGATGGTTTAAAGAAGGGAGCGCTGGCTTTGTCATTGGAATCAATCACAAAAGAAGTCATGGCGGAAAAGAAAATTGCCCTCTACGACAGAATAGATGGCATTGCAATGTCCGTCGCATGCAGTAAAACTGCATACGAGGAAAAGGCTCGATTTAAAGAAGAAATCATGTTTTATCAGAAGCAGTTTGATATCGATGACGTTACTCTTGCTCAAAATAAAGAAATCTTTTCTCTTTCAGACGAGAATCTCAAGGAGTTCAGGGTTGTTTTTGACGAGAATACATATGGAAAAGAGAGGGGTGTGGAAACACCAACGGCTAGAAAGCAGGATGCAACATTCACCAGACGTTTGATTGATTTGCTCAGAAGCAAAGAGCAGACTCTTTTGTACACGTATTGTCAAACAGCTCTGAGATACAATCTTGACAAATTTTATGATCAAGCTTGCAAATTGTATGATGCCAAAGGGACTGAAAATTTGGTCAGTTCCATTTTGAAGTAAGAAGTCATGCATAAAATTGCAAGAAATGTGTCATGCATAAAAATGCAAGTTGTTTGAGTTTTTAAATTGAATAGTCAAAACTGCAAACATCAAAAACCACTTCAAATGAGACGATTGTGTCTAAACTATTCCAGTGTCTATATAGAAACTATATACAAGATGAAAAAACAATATATCGCAAATTATGTGAAGTTACTTCGTCGCCTGGGAACTGTATTGTTCTATGTCCATTTTTTCGAAAAATTAGATATGTGCACTTTTGAATTGGTGATGACAAGTTCTATCTCCCTGCGTCATTTAGTTCTTTGCAAGTCCATTTAGAGATCCGACATAATTATTTTGTTCTATCTCCCTTAAAAACAGCCTGTTTAAAGAAAGACTGTTGTAACTATATCCACCATTCATTTCGCTCAAACAAATCACGTGATATGCATTGTAAATCAAACAAACTGTTCTATGTAATTATGACAAAATACGATAAAATAACATAGTGTCTAAGTACAAACAGTCGAATCAACAGTGTGGAAAGAATGAAGAGGACGTTCTATCTCCAAACTTTTTAATTCTTTAGGTAATTTCTTGGATAAAAAAAGTTCCGAAGTTTCGTTTACAATAGTCTAAGATTAAACAAAAATGTTAGTTTTTAGATTGTCAAAATCTGACAGAAACCTAAAACAATATTCATAGTTGAATCTTTGAATCACTTTTCTCTAAAAGTGTAAATTGACACTTAGAAGAAAAACAGATCCCAGGCGACGATTTAGGAGACACGCTTCTTGAAAAAAAATTTTTTTTTGCTTGTTTTGTAGTTCTGTGTGCGGTTGAAATGCCAAATACTAAACTATTATCTAACATTTTAATGATACATATCTCACACAGTTTAACAAACAAACGAAATATTGTGCTATCGAGTGTTAAATAAGTAATATAATATAGAAAGAAAATTGAAGCAATCGTTACTGTACATTTTTGCATGTACGTTAGAGACTTTTTTTATTGCTTTCTAGTTATTTTCTACAGCTAGCTCACAATAAAGTTCATCAAAAAATTGAGACGAACAATACAAACGGAACATACTACACGTACATGTACTTTATTCGGCCTTTGATATTGACGCAAAAAAACCCAAACATTTTGCGAGAAGTATTACTATCAATAATGTACGATTGCAATTTGTTTTATAGTTGGATATGTTTAAACCAATAACTTATCTAACCGAAAGGGTTATTTTCGAGATACACTGTTTTTTCCAATTAAAAGGATTTTGAAAAATCTCTTGAAAGTAAAATCTATATATAATTCATAAACAACGGCTACATTTATATACATGTATAAAATCAGTAAAACTTAATCTATAAGAATAACTGTTTGAAATAAAGTGTTGCTTCATCTCTTAACGTGGAAAAAAATAATGTTGTACCATAGCATATCTGATGTTGCAACTTGGATAAAAAATACCATGTTGAGATAGAAAGTACTAATCTTTTGCTGAATAAACATATATCTTTAATCGTGTTACGATTTATTCGTCTAGTTCTACTAATTGCTATTACTACTACATTAATAGTTTAATTTATAGATATAAGAGGACAACCTGTTGCTAAGCAACTTATGCATTGATTGTGATCTTTATTATATTCAAGCAAACAGCTGTTTCTTGTAACGAGAAGTGTCATAGCAAACTATTTTTGGAAGAATTAGCTGGTTTATAAAAATATTCGTACGTATCATGTGAGTCTTCTATAGCTCAGTGGTAAGTGCACTTTATGCAAGAGCGGAAGGTCATGGGTTGAATCCCGCCGGAAGCTGTGCTCTCCGTTTCAGTTCATCTCTCATCTATGACTGGTCATTTCTCATCATGTTTCTCTGTTATTACGTCTCTGCTAAGTTGTGACAAAGTTTGAAAATAGGAACTCTGGAAAACGGAAATTCTAAGGTTATAAACAGGCGTGTCCGAAGTGACAAATTTGCTGAGTAAAAGCCCAGTAACAATGAAGTAGATTGTGAAAGATTACCATTGAGTACTAAGGGAAAACTGTCCCGTGCCAATGTGTGCACGAATTAAGTCAAGAAAGTAATAATTGAAATACAGGTGAAATGCAGTTGAAAGTGAAAATCAAAAAGGAAATAAGATATATAGCAATATTCAAAATCAAAAAGGCCGACAGCGTAGATCATAAAAAGCAATGCTTTTAGAGTCCTAACTATTAGTTCTTCATACATGTAATAAGGGATACAAATTGATATTGATTCGTATCAAAGTAACAGATATCTACTTTTAGTAACAGTGATATTGAACTCCACCTCCCCCCCCGCTAAAATATTTTTACTTTAACAATTTTAAAAAAAAAATTAAGAAAAAAAAATTGACGTTGACACCCCCCCCTCGCCAATTAAAAACAACATCTATTTTAGTAATAGTGACCTTGATCTTGACCCAAATGACCTGCGTAGCAATTTCAAGATTCCACTTCCCGCAAGCTACGTTCACACCAAGTTTCAATGAAATTGTCACTCCTAACTAAAATTATTGAACGGAAACCAAAATGTCTGACGCTTCGGAAACCATTCTACAATTTCGGGTCACCGTGTCCTTGATCTTTGACCTCTACCGACCTCAATACCAATTAGAGTCATCTTCTGGTCATGACCACCCTCCATATCAAGGTCCAAGATCCTAGGCCCAAGCGCTCTCGAGTTATCCTCCAGAAAGCGTTTTACTATTTCGGGCTATTATGACATTGACCTTTGATCTACTGACCTCAAAATCAATTGGGGTCCTGTACCAGTTATGTGCAACCTCCACATCAAGTTTCAAGATGCTAGGCATACACGTTCTTGAGATATCGTCCGGAAACCGTTCTATTATTCCTGGTCACTTTGACCTTGACCTTTGACATAATGACCACGACGTCATCAACCTCCCCATTAAGTTTTTAAGATGCTTGGCCCAAGTGTTCTTGAGTTATCGTCCGATAACCGTTTTACTTTTCTGTGTCATTGTGGCCTTGACCTTTAACATACTGACCTAAAAATTATAGATGTCCTGTGCTGGTCATGTCCAACCTTCACATCAAGTTTAAACCTAGGCCTAAGCGTTCTCGAGTTATCTTCCGGAAACCAGTTGGTAGACGGACGGACGGACGGACGGACGGACCGACCGACCGACCGACCGACCGACCGACCGACCGACCGACACCTGCAAACCAATATACCTCTCTTCTTTGAAGGGGGCATACTAGAAAGACAGCACTAAGAAGTGCGGTAAGGGCGTTCTCAAAATTGTTTGAATTTCAATATTGTCTATTTAGTCTCTAAGTCTGCTATAGAAAGTAATGTGATAAGTACATGAGTTAATAAGATATATATTGTTACCAAATGACATTTTCAACTGAATGTTATTTTGCGTGAGAGAGAAGAAATGAAAAAATGAAAGTGAATGTACCTGTTTAAATGACGTGTATACGTGTGTGTGTGTGTGTGCGTGCGCATTTTCGCGGATGCGCATGTGCGTGTGTGCGTGTATGCGTGTGGGTATGCGTGTGTGTTACATGTACTATCTCCTATATGCTTGAATATGAATTCCGTATCTTTTAACTTTTTGTTTTTGTTTAGAAGTACAAGTATTTGGCAATATATATCCATAAGGTTTAATGAGATTTCCAAATCTTACTTTGTAAAGCGCTTTAAATTTGTGCATCATAATTGTGCTAACTGACACCAAGACCACGATTGTACAATTATTAGCCCAATGGTAAATATATCGCAAGAACTTTTGCCAGAATGTAACATGAAAGAAATGATACATAATGGGTTAAGATAAGATAATATTTATTTTGGTATGCAGTTCAATGTACATACATGGCTACATCAAACAGGAATGCAATAAAACAGTATCACAACATGAGCATAATAACCGTAGTATTCACACCACCACCAGAGATACCACAACACAATTAAACTACTATTACTCCCTTGTGTTAATGGCATAACAGAGAGGGACAACTCCTAAATGTGCAGTATAACATTATATCACATGAGTAGGAGTTCATAATTATATCACAATTAAATGTTTTGGTTTTATTTAGAAGATACAAACAAATCTTACAAAATAGATGTCCTTTCATATCTTTACAAGGATCATAAGAAAACAATTTATATTTAAACTAAGTATTTCGTAACATCATTGTGGTAAGTTTAAATACAAATTGTCGTAAATATAAAAAAGAAAAACGGACATATCTTGCATTGACACGGAGAAGCAACAAGTTAGGCAAACCATCGCAGACCTAAGGAAGAGAGCAAAAAAGCTCTTTGATAATTTGGAACATAAAAGCCTCTACGGGTTGAATTTGAAAGAGACATCAATCATTAGTAGCTTGGATATACCTCGCATCCAAAACATCCGACAAACGTTCCTTCCGGTCATTTTGATCGATTCATAAAAATGTTAAACGCAATACTTTTAAAAGTGTACCCAGCACTGATCCTAAGAGAAAGGACGCGTCAAACAGCATGTTGCATTTTGTATAAACCAATTTTCGATAATTCAGAAGTGGAGATAGTTCAAGCACACATATGAACCCACAAACAAAAGGTACATGTATATACTGCACTTAGTCTATTTACGCTTTGGAAATCCTAGTTCTCTGATGAATACTGTTAAACTTGATTTAGTAAGTGTTTTGAGTTTAAACGTACTCTTCACAACGTCAGCTTTGTAGAAACATAGATTCGATTCGCGTCATACTACTCAGCTCGGCTTAACGCGTGCAAAGATTGTCCTTTCTTCTTTCCAATAAACAATCACGTGTTAAAAGTCAAAGCTCAGTTATTCGTTGTTTACTCGAACAATAATTTGATTGTATAATCTCATATCGTAACATTGCAACTTACGTAAGGGTGCGTTATTTTTTTTTATCAGATTTCCATTTATTTTTTGTTTAAAATATGTCACATGTCTTCAAAACCGACCCTTAGTTGAATAAATGTAGTTATAGAGAAATAAAACAAGCAGAGTTGGTGAAATAAAAAACAATCAAAATTTGAGGAAAAAGGTAATCGTGTAACGTGTACTCCGTCTATCGTGTAGCGTGCGCGTCGTATATTGTTCATATCGTGTATCGTTCTGTATCGTGTACCGTGTATTTACCGTACGCGTAACTTGTGTGTATCGTGCGTACATCGTGCGTGTATCGTGCACTCAGCATGACAACTGTTACGTTCCGACTGTACTCACAAACAAATTTGACAATTTTTTAAAGTTACAAACGTAAATAGATTTTAATTCCTTTGTCTGCAGTAGATTGACATAAATAACACATTTATAATAGTTGACATTTCAGAGTTGTTTTTGTTTTATATATCTAAAAACACCCTAAACTCCACATTCTCTACTTCTGAAGGGTAAATGACAAACTGCTAATTGCTTTTTAGTGGCAATTAATGTCCAACATCTGCAATGACCAATTTAATGTGATAAAAAGTGTTGATTGATTGATTGTTGGTAATACTATGAGCATACAAAACGTGTTTTCGGGCCAGGGTGTGCAATTTCAATCTGAATTTAATAAAAAAATATAGCATGGTAATCAATATAGTTATATTAATTACACTATAACATTATCAATATAAAGTTGTTTTTTTGTGAAGTTTGTTCCCATAATCTTACAGGAAGGTTTCAATGGGTAATCATATGCTTCTGTGTGTTACTGTCTATCTTGTTTATCTGAGACACTAATGAAGCCTTATCACACGAGTAATCACTCAATTGTTGTTTATAACACATTTCATGTGACAGCAGCACAAACTATTTCTGACATATTTGAATGTTCATAAAAAATAATTCCTGTACGATATAATAGCAAATTTGTCAAAGGAAAATAAATCTTATGATATATTTTGTATCATTACGCTTTCAGGGGGTAGTCCAAAGGATAAATTTGTCGGGGCAAAAGTGCTTCACAACGATCGTGTAAGTACTTAATTCATACACAACTCAAAATTGTGTCTATATATTATTGTTCGTATCATGTTCAAATAAATAAGGTGGTTTATTATTGATGTGATTGAAAAGTCCCTTACAATTACAGTGTAATAGGGAAAGGCTATGACTTCGACTTTTCAGCAATAAAAATAAATCGTGTGTTTGTCATAAAATGTGGAACATATACGACACAGTGTTTTTACTGAATACATTACTTGAATACATGTATCTGTTAGAGTTATGACCCTTAAGTTTTTAGGATAAGCTATAGTGTACATACAATTTTTTGGCGACACTGTTAGTTTAAACTTGTGTATTTTTTGTGATAACACTTTTGAAGGTTTCTTTTAGAGTTAAGAATGGACTAAATTGTAGTGAGAATGCGAAGATCTGAATATATCTAATGCTAGTAAAACGCTTAATGTGATTTATTTAGGAAATAGATTTCACGTTTGAGTGATATACCGGTTAGGTTATCACTGTGGGGAGTGTAAATGCGTAGTAATCTAATCACGAAAGCCGAAGGCTTGAGTGATTAACTACGAAGCATCTACACGATACACAGTGATATAATAACCGGTATATCACTCAAAAATAAAATATATTTCAATTCTAACACGTCAATTTAAACCAAAAAATGTCCGATGGGGTACTATTTCCTGCGTTTTCATGAAGTCGCTGTCTTGAAACTTGTAGTTTCCTTACATTTCGTGAAATTTTGGCTGTTCTTTTTTACTTCTCAAATAAAACGCTATTCGTTTTATGTTTGTTGTTTCTGATATTGCTGGCGATACCGGAAGTGTAGAAAATTTTACTACGATTTGTTTTACATCACGTGAATTCATTCACAACAATACCAATCCAAGCGTATTAGCGCATGGACACTCGTAGATGTTGTGTGAAAATTACACGGTAGGGAATTTCAGCAGTCAAAAATAGTTTCGGACGCCAAGCGTGATATACTTGGTCGAGGCGCGATTTTTTCACCACCTGATACAAATGGCGCCCAACGTAAATAACCTATGGTATGATATGGTTACTGCTTTGGCACTTCGAGAATGTTTCACAATGTTCTTTGTCTCTGAGAATTCGGGACGAATTCTAAATTTGGAGGGGGTATTTGTAGCCGGGTACATGTACATGGTGATAAATCGTTAGGCTAATTCATTCAATTATGATATATACATAAATTTGTGCACTTTTTTATATGCGATCTGCCAATTGAACAAAAGATAAATAAACGTTCTAGACTAGGAAACGTTTATGGAGGCGGTATGTTATTATATGGACAATCAACAGTCTAGCTTATCGTATAAGTCGTGAAAATAAGGTGGTTCTGCATTTCAAAACATTTTTTTTTATGATGGTAGTTTACGAAATCGGAATTACCCTAAGCCTTATAGATTTTTCAGTCAGTACAACTTCGTACAACCAATAGAACTGCAGTTTAGTTAGCAAATTAACAATATTTTCTTACATAGTTTTAGTGTAGCAAACTGCTCTAACATCATATCGTCCCTTCAGCGCAACAAGGTTGTAACTGACATTTTATACAAAAGTGACTTTTTTGTTTAAAATGATTTAAAATGTATATGACCTTCGACGCGCGAAAATGTACCTTCGGACATTTGTTACATTATTCGACAATAATTGATAAAAACCCCCATAAAATTAACGTTTTTGTCACCCCCTTTAAATGCAAAACCAATAAAAACTGATAGCTGCTATATTTTACTCAACAGAAATATACTATTTGCTTCAAAATCCTCCAAGACCATAACTATGGCAACAGCGATTTGAAATTATTCTCTTTTTTTAATCTTGGCTATACCCTATGAAAAAGGCAGATCGTGGAAAGAAGACATGAAATAGTTCACCAGATATGATATATATTGAAAGAGTATATAATGTTGCAACCAAAAATAAATGATGCTGTTAGGAAATGATTACCGGAATAGTTTACTGCCCATGTAAATTGAAGTGAGTTTTGACGTCAAATTGTGGTATGTGACGTCATTTTTAGAGTGAACAATGACGCCTTAGGTATACTTTTTCAAAATGTTGTAGTTTTGTATGTATTGAACGTAGGTAACTGAAATTTTCCAATATTGATATTGAAATATTGTTTGTTCAAATATGCAAGAAAGCTAGTTTTCAAGTATTTTGTCCGAAGGCCCATTTTTCCGTGTCGCTGGTCATATATACACAGGATATTAAAATATGAAAATTGTATTCTAATGTTAACCCTTTAAAAATAATATTTGTCCAATGGTTGTATCTGAAATTGATACAACTTGTTTTGTGCAACATGGTTGTAACTCAAGATACAACCTTGTTGCACAAAAGTAACTGCATCTTGTGGTAGACTTCTTTTGTGCAACATGGTTGTATGTGATTAACTGTTACAATTTCTTAACATAATGTAAAAAGAATTTATCAAAAATAGCATAGTCATGCTACATAAATATGGTTCTAGTAAAGACTTATAAGCGAGACAACATAAAATTATACTCGATGATAAGCAGAGTGCAAAAAGTAACGAATACAAAGCATTATCTGGTTCAGTGTTATGCTTTTGCTTCATCAGTCTATTACAAATGTAGTCCTGATATATGCCATGGGAACAGGGGATGGTTACTGTTATATATGGCATGAGTGTATTGCTGGTAGAGGGAGGCGTGTTTCATCAAAACATTAAGCCAGAAAGGTACAAATGTTTTATCTTTCAGAGTAATATCAGTCTGTACTGCACAAAGCAAAAAGAGAATGCATGTGATCATGCTATCTTATGCCCTTCAGAAATTCAATATAAATTCAATCACACATAAATACCTTGAAAAGGGGCATACCCAGAGACATGGTTATTTTCTCTCATTAAATGAACATGCGGGGCCAGTATCCCTCTACTGAATTGAGTGGACTGATTTTAGTAAGTTTTATGAAAAGATTTTGAAAAATATGACCTGTAGTGTTATCAAGGTTTTACAATGATTGGCTGTGGCACATTGGTTTTCCCAAAGTGTGACTTAATTTCTAAAAAGATCATCAACAGGTTGGAGGGAACCTTCTGATCAAGCTTTATGAAAATCCATTGGACAATGTGAGTGACCTGCAGTGTTATCAAGGTTTTACAATAATCTGCTGCAGGATGGTTGTTTTCACACAGTGTGTAGGCAACCTTCTGAGCAAGTTTTGTGAAAATCCATTGGACAATGGAAGCTATAGAATGAAAATCCATTGGTTATCTAGGTTTCACATTAATCTGCTGTAGCATAGTTGTTTTTTGCACAGCATGACTCATTTGCTAAACAGATTATGTACAGATTGATTGAAGACACCCTTCTGTTTCATCACAGTCAACATTGTGGCCTGTAGTGTGTTACCAAAGAAAAGTTTACAGACAGACCGAAAGAGCACCATGACACAAGTCCAGCAAAGCTAAAGGAGAGGGCCAAGATGACCCAATATTGCTCACCTGACTTCAGGGAAGAAGATTTTTAAACTTTTTCCAATATGAGCCTATGTAAGTCAAGTCACCCTTGGGCAGGGTCAATTTTGACCTGGGGTCATAATTTGAACAATCTTGGCAAAGGTCTACTAGGCAATGCTACACGCTAAATATCTTAGCTCTAGACCTAGTGATTTCAGAGAAGAAGATTTTTAAAGTTTTTCCTATATAATGAAGCTAATGTAAAATCAAGAGACCCCCAAGTGGGGTCAGTTTTGAGGCAGGGGTCATAATTTGAACAATCTTGGTAGAGGGACACTAGGAAATGCTACAATTGCTAAATATCTTAGCACTAAGTTTTGTGGTTTCTCAGAAGAAGATTTTTGAATTTTTTCCTATAAATAAGCCTATGTAAAACCAAGTGACCCCCAGGGTGGTGCAGTGGTTGAGTGGTTAAAACTCTGTACTACCAATCCGGAGGTCCCCGGTTTGAATCCCAGCCGGGGTACTGGAAATTTCAGAAACGCTTTTCAGTGTTTCCCACCCATTAGAGATGAACTGGTTAGAAACTCAGAGGTAGTCTCACGTGTATCGGTGCTTTACACCAAGCATGTAAACAAGAACCAAGGGGTCTATTCCCAAAAGAGCTAGGGTCTGGTACCCGGATTCCCTTGTATCTGTATCTGTTTCTCTACAGGTCGTACCATATTATACCTCGAAAAAGGATGGTAGACCATAAGCGGATCTATCAAACAAGTGACCCCCACGGTTGGGGTCAATTTTGAGCCGGGGCCATAATTTGAACAATCTTGGTAGAGGTCATCTAGACAATGCTGCATGCCAATTAGTATCTTACCCCTGGCCCTTACAGTTTTTGAGAAGTCAAAAAGTTTTTCCTTTCTGTTGCAATGGCAACCAGCGTTCTGCATGGAATTAAATTATTTGAACAACTTTGATAAAGCTTCATGCAAGCAACATCCCTGCCAAGTGTCATCAACATTGGCCCTGTGGTTTCAGAGGTGTTCTTTAAGGAAAAAGTGTACAGACGGATGTCGGACAAAGAGTGATCCTAATAGCTCAACCTGGCATTTTAAAGTGAGCTAAAAAAACAATATATTCCATCTAAGAATGCAACCATTCTTCTGTCTAGGCCAAAAAAGGGCTATATTGTAGAAAGTTGTACTGGAATTCTATGAAAACAGTAAACACAAACAATCCAAATCATTTTGAATACAAAACAGATCACTTTAAGCAGGGGATATCTACAAAATGAAATATCAATAATTCATTGAAAAAATGTTGACCTTGTAACACTTTAAACTTTGTAAAATATAATCCCAATTTATTATGTGCTTCTACACCATGGTAAGGAATAATATTGTTTAACGTACAGGCAGTTAGTACTGTTTTTTTTTTAATATTTTTTTTTTCAATTTTGGTGTCTCACTAAGTCTTGTAAGAAAGGTCACATGTCTTATGTATCAGGGGAAAATACTTCATTTTCTTGAACAGATAGGCTTGTTGTTTTAAATACAATGATATTCATGTGTAATAATACAGCAGAGCAAGCTTATGTTTTATAAAATTTCAGTTCTAGATTTCTGGTCATTGTTAGAAAAGGTTAAAGGGCGTTTAATAGACTTAAGGCATTTATTGGAAAGTATATGGTAATTATGGTAAAATAATTATGATCATGTGTTGTAATAATAACAATTTATACAAACACTGTAAATCAGTGTATATATATTATGCACATAATTCAATATTTGATAATAATGTAATGAATTACAACCTTGTTGCACCAAACAAATATCTAAATTTGTGTTCTTTTCAACGCAACATGGTTGTAACTCATGAAATTCACAAAATCTCTTTTATGATAAAAAATTGTATAAAATTTGATCAACCAGTTGATTTTTTGTTCATTCAAGAAATAAATATCAGAAACCAGATCATTTTTGGTAGTGCTTGACAAAAAAAGGAAGTTTTTTGCTTCTCTTGAACAAAAAATGAAAAATGGAGTTACAACCTTGTTGCACTGAAGGGACGATATGTGCTTCAAGTGGTCTACTATGTGTAGCCGGGTACAGGTGCATGGTGATAAATCGTTAGGCTAATTGACCGTGTTGCTTTATAGCTCAGTTTGTTGAGTGTCCGCCCTGACAGCGGAAGGCCCTGGTTACGAGTCCTGGTCGAGGCACGATTTTTTCACCACCTGTTACAAATGGCACCAAACGTAAATAACCTATGGTATGATATGGTTACTGCTTTGGCACCTCGATAATGTTTCACAATGTTCTTTGTCTCTGAGAATTCGGGACGAATTCTAAATTTGGAGGGGGTATATGTAGCCGGGTACATGTACATGGTGATAAATCGTTAGGCTAATTGTCATGTGGCTTGATATTGGAGCTGCTTGACAGTTGTTTCAAATCATTTCTATCATACTCGAGCAAGTTGATGGGTGTGAATCATTTGAAAAATATAATGTAATTCCGAAAGAGTCATAAGGCAGTATACTGGAGTACTTTATAGTAAGGATACCTTTGTTCTCAGGGTCCATTGTCTTGTGAAGCGATGAAACTGCTTCTTGCATGTATTTGTATATAATTTTGTAATTAATTAGTACAATTTACTGATGCCTGAACTTGTAAAAATATGAATGTCGAGGACGACATTTTCCTGGAGGAGGGAAATATGTCACAGGTCCATGTTCCAATGAATATCAAAAAAAATATTAGAAACCTCGAAATGGTGTTGTTTGGTTTTATATCAGCGGCTTTTACAGTCAAAGTCAGTCAGTTCGTACGTAGAGTCGTAGACATTATACGTAGGTAGATTGCCGTTTCAGGTAAGCATTTCTATACTTATTTACCTGTGCACTTTCTCTATTGTTATGCTAATAACCCTCTTGCACTGACCAATTGATTCGTATAATTCAAATAGAATACATTCATGTTTGATGTTATACACATCGATGATAGCCAGGCATACTTATATTCAGAAATATATATTATTCATATATATCTTTGCAGGTAATTTGAAATGCATATTGTCAAATATACATTGTTTAATGATGCTGTTTATTCTCATTGTGATTACTTCAGTAATTGATGTTTTGTAACCTTATTCATAGAATTTACCTGTTGACCTGTATTTAGTCTATTGTATCATCGTCGGCACCTTTGTTTATGTTTACATTGTCGGCATCTTTATAATAAATTGTATAATTAAAATAGAATACATTAATGTTTGATGTTATACACATCGATGATAGCCAGGCATACCTATATTCAGAAATAAATATTATTTATATATATATTTGCAGTACGTTGTGTTTACCTGACGTTAGCCCAGCTTAGAACCCGAAACCTCAAATGCACAAATCAGACACATGTCATACTAGATACGAACTTTATATGAGCAGTATAAGTCACAACTGTACAATATAAACACGGAGAGTACTATATTTCAATTAGTTGACAAATCTCTGCATTATATCCAGATAAAAGACAAGTCATGCGAAAGAAAATTCACAGGACGCCTTTAACGAATTGTCCGCCTGACGGTCAGCATTTGTACCCGATATATAAAAAGTACTTGGAACAAAATCTTAGATTCATCGAACAACTTACATATAACAAACTATAAGATTTTTAAGTGACTTTTCTTAAATCAATACCCTTTGCATGTAAGCTGGTCCTCTCGCTTTCCCCGTATCCTGGGGCGAAATTGTCGCCAGTTATCATATAAATTTAAACAGAATTTAACATATCTAACATGAAGACTCTTTTCAAAATAAAGAATTATTTTAATGTAAAATAGAAAGAACAACAAACATTCCATACTTTCTATTAATGTGATTCCTGAAACTTAACCAGTCGTTTAAAAGCATAGTTGAAATAACTTTTCAAAGTAAACAGTGTCCTAGCGTTGCTGATATCTTCAGAAGAGCTAGCTATTCATCCTGTTGCGGAGATAAGCCCGATAAGAAATAATTATTGAGCAGAAAGTCATAGGTTCGAACACCGCCGGAAGCTTGACTCTCAAATTCATTTCACGTGGACCTCGATAGCTCAGTGGTTAGGGCGTTCGCCTCCGGAACGGGAGGTCCCGGGTTCGAATCCCAGCCGGAGCACGAGGTGTGTCCTTGGGCAAAGACACTAAACCACACGTGCCTCAGTCTACCCAGCTGTAAATGGGTAGCAGCGATGAAAAACTCGCTGCCTCTCTCTCGCGAATGTGATGACATCTGGAATGAGTGTTCGAGAGCGTTTAAATAAGCTACGGAGCTTTCTTCGCAATCGAACTAAAATAAATTCGTATAAACTAAATTCATTTCATCTCTCATCTATCACTGAACATTTCTCATCATATCTCGACAAAGACCGCCATGTCAAATTTCAAAGTTTCTCCAGTAGTACCGAGTACGCTTCTGCTAACTTGTGTCCGAGAGAAGAAACGATGGTAAACGGAAATCACAAGGGCATAAACTGGCGTATCCGGAGTATACAGTGACACTCTAGCTGAGTAATAGCTCTCAGTAATATCTAAGTAAATTGTGAAAGAGTACCGTGGAGTACCATGGGAAAACCGCCCCATGACAATAAGCGCACGAATAGAGTCAAGTGAGTAGTGTTACAATGACAGTGAGTACAAAGGGAAAAAACGAGAAAAGTAATGATTGAATTGTATGTGAAAAGCAGGTGAAAAGTTAAAATCAAAATAGAAATAGAATATACATGTAGTAAGCTGTCTTAATTGATTATTTTGAGAAAACAATATTTATTTTCATCGGGACGATAGCAAAATAAAGTTTGAACTTCGCAAAATAATGTTTATTTGTTTAACTTTTACAATGTATATGTAAGCAGTAAACATTTTGTTTATATTCATTATGGTACGGCAATGGCACCAGGTACTGTAACAGGATTTTGGCAACACGAAGACAGTATAACTGTAGTGTAGTGTTATTCTCTAGAAGGTGAACTAACAACGCCTAGAGAGGAACCATGCAGTTTTGATATCTTGTGTTTGTAGATGAGTTTTAAAAAGATACTTGTGTTAAAATTTAAACTTCCTTGCACTGCACGTTAGCTTAAGTTTGAATGATCAAATTTTATCTATATTTGAATGTCACGTCGATGTGTCACGGGTCAATGTGTGTTGAGTTGTGATCTTGCAAATTTATATTCTTCTGAGCAGAGAAGATACCACAGATATTGCTTTCATACTTCTTTTGCTGGTGGTCGCTTAGGTCTGTATCATCGTTGTATATCTTGTCGAACGTCATATATATATAAATGCACCGTTCCTGTGTCTAGTCACTGTGTATCGCTGCTGGTTCTTGTATCTAGCCACTGAGTAGCGCCGCTGGTGTCTGTATCTAGCCACTTTAGTTCCGTACATATAAAATGACAAATAATATTCAAATAAGTTCGATGGCCGGAGAGATATTAATTGTGCGTTACTTGGTGATCCGTTTGGGCTATAGAAATTTAACTGTTATGCTGATGAATAATATATAGGAAACATAGCTTGAGGGGTTTCCGTCCGAGACATAATGCGGTAAGTGTATCCAGACGTTCCTCGTTCTGGTTTGCTCTGTAGTATACGGACACCCCAAACATTTACAGTGTTTAAAATAGTGTGTTCCCAGACCTGTACCCAGTGGTAGTCAAAGACCTGAAATTTCTCTAATGTAACGGTTTTTATCACAATAGCAACACACTTTGCACATTGCGGGTCTTAGTGATAATGAAGAATTAATGAAGTTTTTCATGGCATATATTCCCAAAAGTAATGTCAAATGTCAGTTTCAATGTCATGTGTTCATTCACATTTCTGGATAACACATTCTCCATCCCCTTATTTGTTCTTGATACATTATGCATCTGAAATTTAGATTCCAAAAAATGTCTTTCCCTTCCAGCCAAGTAGATATTTTACCTTTTCGACATCTAGTTTCGTTTTGTTTTTACTGTTGCTGTACAATGGTTAAATTGTTGTACGGTTATAGTAGGGTATGGGGACCTTCACTAAATACTTGGATTTTACAGTAATAATGAGGCAGCAAGAAACGAGGACACAAATGTTTAATATCAGAGAAAAATAAACATTACAACGAAATATATGAACAACACCAAAATGAATGTTATCTACTATAAGCAAAACAGTGAAAAAGATGAAGTATTACATTCGTGGTCCTTGTGTACAGACGGCAAATTTTCATAGTGACAACTCGCATGAAAACCATGCCGACGGGAGCCATACACGAATACATACAGCGTTAAATAACACGTATAGATAAAATATTTACTGACTTGTATTATGACGTAAATTTAACGTAAACTGTATAGGGTAACATGTATGAGTAAATTGAAAAAAAAGTTATTGCATGTTCCTTTCACCCATTTAACTATTTTTTCATTTAGCCGTCGCATCGAGTTTTAATAACCATTTCATAAATTGTACGATTCTTTTATTTAACATTTACAGGAACCACTTAGAAGTTTTTGGTAGGATTTATACCCCGGACACCAAAAAACCCGTTTTAAATAGGAAAAAAGAATCCGGTTTATGTATAACATCTCTTTAGAGACATCGATAGAAAAAAAGTCTGAGCGTTTGTAGTGATGTTTCCTTAAATATTCGAATAAATGCTCTAGAACTGCATTATTTTCGTTTTTTAATTACTAGTTGAATCATTAAACATTCATTTTCGAACAATCATATGATATTCTTTTTTAGTTAAAACTCCTCCTTGTTTCTAGTTACAACTGGAGCTGGACTACAGTGGCTTATTGCGGGCCGCAGAAGCAGCCCGCTATATTTAATAAGTGGTTGGAAAATGTAACATGTTAGTGAAGTAGTGTATAGTTCTTTGAACAAAATGTTATGAAATGATTGAAAATCGCCTATGAATGTACGATAAAGAATGGGTTAAACCATTGTTCATTGTGTATTTTTAAAACTGTCAAAAGGTTGATTTTTTGTATCTTTTATCCATGTAAACGTCAAATTTTTCAAGGAAATACTTAGAATTTTTAGGCAGGAATTATACCTCGGACACCGGAAAATGCCGCTTTACATAGGAAAACAGAATCCGGTCTTTTGTAAAATTTAGATACAGCGATAGAGAAATAAAGATTCAAGCGTTTGTTGTGATGTATCCTTAAATATTCGAATATATACTTTAGAAAATGCATTATTTTCATTTTTCTATTAATCGTTGATTAATAAAACATTGCCTTTTCGAACAATCATATAATAGTCATTTTACTTAACACTCCTTGTTTCGAGCTTTAACTAGAGCTGGACTGCAGTGGCTTAGCTCTACTTTTTCCGAAACAGAAGTTGACATGACAATTATACATGTATTTTGTTTCAACTGAGTGTAGACTAAGCAAGGCCCACATAATAAGATGCATTGGTTTTACGTCAAAGAAAATTCGAAATCAATGCAGTCCCAAGTTTACTAAGTGAAATTATATTTTGTACTTGTGGTTGCATTTGAATAGTTGTTTCAAAAAAACGACACAATGACTCGGGATATTTCAGCTTGAGCATCACAGTGAATAGGGGCATTAATAATTTTTTCGCTTCTGTGCGTCCACGATTTTCCAGTATAACCTTGTTCCGCCTACTTTGTGTCAATCATCTCGCTTCTTTACAAATTCAAATCTCTGTTCCGCCTACGTTGTGTTAATCATTTACATAGTCCCGCATATTAGCTAATCCAATAGCGAGACGTCGGTAACTTTTCGATAATGTACCACTCTCTATGTAGGAGATTATTGATTATTAATAGATTGTGTAATCACTTGATAATGACTAGCACATGGCAGCAATAACAAAATACTATCTGGAACCCGCTTATTAATACGATGTGCTAAATTAAAACCAGAATGAGGCTTATTATACGATAATGCCACTTACATTTTCATATTCCGTTAACAGCAAACATTTAGATGATGTTGAGGGAAGAAAATATTAAAAACAATTATTTGATTTTTATAACTTTACCAAACAAAACAACTACGAAATCACGAATTTGTATCGATTTACGGATGACCAAAATTTCGGACGTTGTCAATTATGAAAGATATTAAATTAAAAATAATTATACCATAAAAAGATGTTATTTATATATGGAATATTGAAATAATGACGTTATTAATTTACGAAATTACAACTGCAAAATATGGCAACTGTATCGATTTCCGGATAAACTAAATTTCGAACGTGTTAAATATACAGAGCATTTACTTAAAATGAATAAATGCTATAACACGAATAAAATTTTAGAAAAATCATGATAGAAATAGGCTCAACAGCTATATCAGTTGTAAACAATCTAGAGGCCTCATTTTACAATAATCCATCATAAAAAATAATTTGCAAACATTCATGCAGATGTGTCTCACTTCTCCCTGTTCCTGAAAATATTCCCTATTTCTCCAAGAGGGAGAAGTCACTTCTCCCTAAAGCTTGGTCTGAGCCAATCCCTGCACTTATGAAAAGAAAAATGCTTATTACATTTGTATCACTATTAATTTCCTTTATATGTCTTATTAGCTTTAATAACGCTACAAACGTGCTTATTACATGTAGTTACATGCATTTATAATGTGTATTATAGATCATACGCTAATGAACACCCACACCGGTCCTGTTTCGTCTCCTTTTCAGAATGTTGACCTATAGACCATGAACCCTGATAATTTAAAAATGACCCTCTTTATTCCAAGACTCAGTCTTACAATGTTTTTTTAGAAAAAACAACGATTATTCCTTGTCAAAGTACCACTATATTCTATAATTAAGGTATACACCATACCAGGTGTTTGGTTTACTCTGTACTTAAATCCACAGGCATATGCAATCAAGTAATGTGTAGATTTTTATTATTTATCAGGCGATGGATTATTTACTGTCAATGAAAAGCTGTGCCATTGACCAATTAGCTAAAATTATATAGTTATCAGATTACAACATATATCAATCCGGTAATTATAGATATAAATCAACAGACTTCCACAGGTTTTGTGCAATTGTCCCATCTTTTAGAACTATCTGTTGTGAAACACCAGAGGTACACTTCGAAAATGGCTCGACAATTGTTTTCCGCAGCAGACGTGCTACCATCCGGGAATTGATGATCAACCGCATACTCGTGTTCTTGAGGAAATTGTTTGTCCCATCTCTGGCAAGTATACCCCCCTGTAGTGTGGTTTAAATTTCCAATGAATTCGGCTGGCTGTATTGAGCAACCTAATATATTAAACGGAAACGTTATAACAATCGAATTTGTTTTGCAATGCAGAGTGAAACGAACTGGCAATTATTTGAAAATTAAAGCATTCACAGTCAGTTACATACCATTTTGTTACATTTTGTATTAATAAGATGCCCATGTATCAAATATATAATATCTTAGAGAATATTTTTATCGGAGAAAACGTTATGTTCAAACATCGTAGAAATATTCTTTACGTGGTTATGTTCTTATATTGCATAAACTTATTAAAGCGATCTAAGTTGATAACTAAAGACACAAGTTTAAATTATATCATTTTCTTATCTTTGATTCTAAGTTAAAATTCACAATGCTGTACTTTTTGAAACGCTCACAGCAGCTATGAAAAGCTTTCAGACTGAATCCAAGCAGATGCATTTCTGATGTAATGAATATTGCTAGTGCATTTGAGTTAGCTTTAAGATATCGTTAAAAGATAATAATGTAATTGGCCAAAAGAATGCTTTAAGGTTAAGCTTGATAAGATGCTATTAGGATATTGCTACACGTCTATACAAAATGTTTTTAAAACTTTTGACTGTAATCTTCAAGTTTCGTAGTTTTAAACTTAACGCACACAAAGAATAAACAGAGTTGCACTGATACGAATTTTGCGCACAGACGGGATTTTGTGAATGAGAGAGAATGTTTCTTCCGGTGGCCCTGGACGTTTTGGTTTAAAAAATTATTAAACTCTTAAAATATTATTATTCCTATCCTTGCAATATTCAAGAATTTACTCAGTCTTTGCTGATTCGAGACGTTAAGAATATAGCATAACATTTGACAAATGCACGAAGCGTAACCCATAACTTGACAAATGATCGAAGCAATCGAATGTGTCATGTAATATTTTATTGTTTTAGTCATTTGCGTTTTCTCTTAAATGCAATGTATACGCTTATGGATAATATACTTTATGTTCGTTGCACAGACCTTTCTCAGCTTGCGTATTTTCCACAACGACAGTTACGCTCTGAGACTGCCATAACTCAATTGATTGATTTTCACTCAATAAATCGAATGTAAAATGAATTGCGAAAATCAGAAATGTATGACTTATTATTTTACTAACTAAATAATTCCACACGGGTTAGCAAAGAATACCACAGCTTACTGTTTCATAATCAAGTTCTGTCTTCATATTCTGTTGGAGTTGTTTTACAGCCATAATCATGCCAAGAACGGTGTTATATATATTCAATTGTTAATGTACCATATTTCAAATCAAGATTCAATTTAGCATATATTTATAATTCTTGATGATAATAAAATGACCTAGGTAATTGTTTTAAACGATTTACAGATACAGACTGGAACATCCGATATAAATATCTTCTACATAATGTTCAAGTATGCAGTTCTTTTAAATTCGTTACGTAGTGCTAGAAAGCGTTCCATTTTTTTCAATTTTGCAATAATACTTTAACAAAAAAAAATCCGCTTCATTTAAGACATGTACTATTGGTTTGTAAAAGCACTGTTATGACTGTTATACAACTTTTCCTGTAAAAAATTTGATTGGTAACGAAACTGAGAGTGTCAACATCTGAAGTAATAATTGGAATTTGAAGTAATTGTTTGATCGTAACAGTTGATATTGAATGATAATGCGCATACACATGTGAATACAGATTGCTGAAAAATTACCTGGCAAACACGAAGCGTCTTCCCATGTTCCAGTTATAGTGCATGTAAGACCAATCAGATCTGAAGACAAAGAAGTATACTTCAGTTCCGTATGTTCCGGCATAAAGGCAATTTATGACTTTGACTACTATAATATACAGGTAGCTTATTGATTAGCTTTTCATGTATTGTTGTTACATTTGTATCTACGGAAGAGCTGGAGTGACTTTTTGGTACCGGAAAAATGAGGCGATCATCAGAGTAAATCAAGTAATGAAGAAAAGTACCGTAAAGGAGGTACACATATTTTATTTTATTTTTTGGAGGGGGGGGGTCTGTTTTATCTCCTTTCTCCACCCTCTCACTTTGCCCTTCCCTGTAACCTCCGCACGCCCTAGTTATTGTCTATCCCTTCTCACGTACTCTTCGCCGAATATTGCTGTACATTATTTTCCACCTGCTTTTCACCTGCATTCCAATTATAACTTTTCCCTTTGTGCGCTTATTGTCATAGGATACATTTTTCCAATGGTGCTCTTCGGTACTCTTTCACAATTTACTTAGCTATTGCTGGGCTATTACTCAGCTACTATGTCACTGTATACTCCGGACACGCCAGTTTATGCCCTTAGAATTTCCGTTTACCAGCGTTCCTACTTTCGGACTCTGTCTCAAATTAACAGAGACGTACTCGGTACGAATGGAGCAACTTTGAAATTTGACAAGGCATTTTTTGTCGACAGATGATGAGAAATGACCAATGACAGATGAGATATGAAATGAAATTAAGTGGAGAGTCCAGCCTCATGCGGGGTTCGAACCCACGACCTTCCGCTCTTACGTCAAGTGTTTTAACCACTAAGCTATAGAGGACTCACAGAGGTACACTTTGAAATGATAAAATAGTGCGCGCGTTTGATAATGACTCTGTTGGTGTTATTGCCAGAGGCAAGAAAAAAGACAAAATATCATACAAACAAACTGGGGTCTGCTTCAATTATCTTGATAACTGTGGTTTAAAGCTTGCTTATTGTTTGCATATACTATATGTGCAAACAGAAAATACCTATTTTTAAAGATGACATTTCTTTTATTTATGTCCCGTTTACTTATTTTGCATGCGCCAATATTGTGTAATTATATTGCACTAAATTTTGATGTGCCGATCAATTATAACACTTTTATAATAAAATAAAGCTATTTTGTTTTTAGTTACAAGTTATATATCGAAGTAATTGTCAAACGCAAAAAGGTAAACCCACATCAATATTACTTTTGAGTAGATCTTTTAAATCTTCAAAATGTGATTCTTGATTAACCTAGTGATTTTCAAACGTTTAGCAAAACAAGAAGACATAAATATGTAATATATATAAGTGAAAAATAAAACCATGTAGATAAAGATTTAAATTGGTATTTTAGTTCCAGAACTTTAAAGTCCATTACTAAAACCAAATAGAAAAATCTGGAAAAATCTGGAATTGTAAAAGGGATATACAGTTTGAAACTGGCTTCAAAAACTTAACAATAGCCGTGGAGTATTTCCTTGCTTGAAATACTGCTACAGAAAAAGAGTGAATGTTTTTGCATTTCCTTAGATTGACCTTGGTGGTCTTTTTGTCCTACTTTCGCTTTATTGCATGTTATTAACAGTCAGAGATATACGTTGCACATCATTGGAAGTAAAGTTATTTCAAATGTAATTCAAAAAAGGGAGGCTTATTCATATACAATCTATTTACAGCCTCTATCTGGGAGACTTATGGAAAATTACAAAGATATTTGAAAACTGAAAGACCTACTTTCGTTTTTGAAAAGGCGAAACATGATTTATTAATAAATTTTCTTTTGTAAAACTCAAATTTTCAGCACAATATGGTCACGTTCGATGCAGAATATCATATTCCTCCTTGTGAGAAGACGCCAGTTACATTTCAAGATTTAAGATCAAAAGGATTCGATTTGGTCTTAGTAATTGAACTTTATTAGATATTGTCAGTTATGTATAAAAATGAAACTTTTTTCAACTGAAAATGTCCTATTCCTGTGTAAAGCTAAAACAAAATATTCATATCAAGTAATTTGCTGTCCAAAAAAATAGTGTTTTCATTTATATTGAAATAAAGTGTAAATAACTTATATTACTTCAATAACGTAATACATATTGACAGAAACGATTGTATTACCTTTTCACTAGTTAAAGACTTTTCTCATATATAATTCAATGCACATAACTTAATCGATAAAGCTGCATCAATACATCCGACAATATTCTTTAAATGAGGACAGTTTTGCCGACAAGCCAATGAATCTTACGATGTTTTAAGTGATGGCAAGATTTTAGACAGATTAAAAGAGGATTGTCGTTAACTGTAGCATTTCAATAAATAAAGACACTGACTTTTGTATGCATGTAACAGTTTTTACCACAAATAATATGTCCATTCATTTTGCATCACTATATAGTTTATTTAATTTGTGTAAATTTGGGCAGTTAGAAAAAAACAGAACGATGAAAATACTGAAAAGATTAGTATCCAAAAATATATTGAAAATTAATGAAACCAAGCATTCTCAAGTCACAAATGTATAGCTGTAAATCTCAATATTTAATCATATTACACAAACAGTTTGGATTAACAACGAAGTTGGTGCAACAACTTTGGAAAGTTTTACGTTCTATAACTCGAGCGTTAATGATGTCAAGATATATTTTAGCTGTTAAGAAGGATTCCCGGTGTCAGGTCCGCTTTCCGATATCAGGAATAAGTGGACACACATTTGAGAAGGTTTACTCCTAGATCGAAAGATGATAATGTACATTTGAGAATGTTTAATCGTAGATCCAATGAAGATAATTTACAGGCACCTAGAAAAGACAAATAAACACGTTACAGTACAGTTTTTTTAAGACATTAGATTGGAGATAGTTCTGTAAACTTACCTTCGTGCACACAAGTTGATATCTCCAGTTTCTCAGGTGCCTTGCAAATGATCTCGGTCTGATTTGAAACATATCCATGTTTACATACCACAGACGCCTTATCCAGGAGGAAGTTTCTGTCCGATTCCATCAGCTCTATTACACCATTTTCGATAGGGTGTTGACTGTCACATTCTGAAAATTAACATGTACACAAACTATATGTGTACAGAGAAAATATAGCAATTTGCGTCATGTGCTTGGCTGGTGGTGTCTGGTGAAAATAAAAGTTAAATATTTTATTATCATTACCACCGCAATAACGATATTTTATAATGTTCGTATATCTGATAATATATTTTTGCTGAAATAACTAGTTGCTCATTTAATATATAGTACAGTATTTTTGTTTGCTGCTTTGTGGCGTTCTGTCTTTCCACATGTAGCGTCGAAGGAAAGAATTGTTGCAGCAGAGGTCAACTTCGTTTGCAACCTCTTGATTGGTCGGGAGTACATAATTGTTCTATTGATATATTTACAATGTAAGTACATGCTCTGTATGAGTTTACTATTTAAAGATATTTGATACTATATGCGAAGCGTATGTAGCAACAACTTTCAAAATCGATATTTTGGGCTGTTTGTCCATGATAAATTTTTAGGAATTTGCGGGATAAATTTATCAAAAATCAAACTTTTATATTTTGTAGATAAATACATGTTTTCAAATTGCAGGATACATTGATCAAACTGTAATATAAACTATTAATACATGCAATTCAATCTTACTGATTTAAAAAATACCTGACTAGCTATTCTGCTAAATGTATAAATGTAACAACTAAACAGAGCTTGTCTGGCTACCAGAACATTGTCTTGAAAAATGATTTCACAAATTGCCAGCAAAACTGTTCTGGCCAGCGGAAAGTGAAAACTTTCAAAAAAAGTTAAAAGGAACTTCTTTTGAATAGTAGTGCTCTACTTTGACTTAGTATGCTAATGTTAACTTCCTTTATATAGTTTATTTGTTTTCATACAGTGTTTAATTGTAATCAAATTTTTTGGGGTTTATTTCAATGGTTGCATTGCAATTTTCAATCACATTTTGATGGACTGATACGCATGCGCTTGAAAGTATCCCATGCAAATATATTCAGCGATATAGATTCAGAAGATCTCAAAAGTGCAAATGCGCAGGAAAACATAACCTTGGAGATATAAGCCTCTAGACAATAAGCAAAGTTACTTACTGATATCTATGCACTGGTATGGTTCTGTTGGAACACACAATTGTTGAGGGTAGCATGGTCTTATGCCGCAGCTACCTGCAATCTCCTTCTAGAAAAATATGTAAAAGTCATATTGATTTGATTACTTATTACGACTTTAATTTAAATGATCCTGATTGTTTTTAAGTTAGATTTTCTTTAACATTAACAGCTATTCTCTCTAAAAATACAAATGTAGGTCTGTTTATAGATTATTCCAAAGACGGCGAAATGAAACACATGTCTCTGTGAGTTTGTTTTCCTGGAACGCTTATTCGAAAGTAATGAATGTAACAGAAAAAAGAAGAAAATAAGAAAGAAAGACATTTTATGAGCAAAACAAATTAAAAGTACATACACTTGGCAATCCAAAGATATCGCTGAAAATTGCTCCAGCTTGAGTCTCGAACTCTGACTCATGGGCGGATAAGCTGTCAACATCATGCAGTTCACATAGCTGTGTCGACATTTCAAAATCGAAAGACTTACAGACTGGCAGATACGTACAGTATTTAATGCAATTATGAAGATCTGTCCTCGTTGCTAAAAAGCTGTGACCTATCAGCCTCTTGTTTAAACACTCGTGCTTTAAATGAAATTTTGTACATTCTCCTAGATTGTTACTAAAAATCACATTCATTTGCAAAATCAACATAATACAACTATTTCTTCCAAACATTTTCGACGAACTAAATTCATTTCAAAATGTAATGTATGTTTCCCTCTCATTTACTATTTATTTGATTTTTAATTGCCAACTGGATTAGCGAGGTGTGAATAGATACAATTAGTCAAGGACCTTTCGCTGTACTATGGTATAACATTTATATCTCTGAGGTGAATTGGCTTTAATGAATTTGTTCTTCTTGAACAGTTGTAAAGCAAGCTTTCTCCCCTGATATTTCACATTATTGAAACCTTTTGCATTTGAAACAAGACGGCAATTATTGTTACTGAATTCGTCTAGAATTTCGAACAAAAGAGGCTGCAGGTTTCATCGCTAAATTGTCTTTGCTGACCGATGCACTTGTGGAGCTCTGTGTCTTGTCAGAGGATATACACCATATTTGTCAAACTGGGACTTAACCAATGCAATGTAAATCACATAACCTCAACGACCACTTTAGCCCGTTCAATCTCGGGCTAATGCCCATATGTGATGTTACATTCACTGTCATCTCCATCTCCAACAGTAGCCTTTGGTGTTACCAGTCTTTGCAAAGGGTTGAGCACAAGCCAGGGTTTTACTTATTCTAAATGAGGGCGTATGTGTCTGGTCGTAAAAAAGCCGATGTTTACAATGTTTTCACAGACAATGTTTAAAACTTTCATAGAAATATTGTTTGATCTTCAAAACTTTAAACTAGAAAATATAATATATAAACTGAATCATTCGATCAGAAATCGCAAATCTAAGAAATTTATAATACGGCAAATCCAAAATCACCTAAAACTTAAAATTCGGGACCCATGCCTACTTTTTTTTCATGTGATTATTTTTTTTCATTCCTCGTAAGCATCTTTGTAATGATGACAAAAATTAACAAATAAAACAAATGATTACAAAATAGTTAAAACCTTACTCATAAAGTTACTGTCTCAGATTTTTCTGAAGACAAATGTTTTTATTCGGATATGTGCAAACTGAGTTTATTACAGTAATGAAAACGAATTTAACTGAAATAATTTTAAACACCGACAGACGCTTTGAATCAACTGTTTTATCGATAGCTTAATTATAATAAAGTATAAAATTTGTAGAAAATATTCTTCAACTAAAAGCACTATGTACTTTGCAGATGTTCACTATTTTACCGAACCTATATAATGTTCCATCTACAGGAAACTTCACTCTTGACAACAATCATCTAGGAATAGATACCAGTCGGATAAAAGTAGACTTAACTCAATTAAAAGATAACAGTCTTCTAAACATATATTTAAACTAGCGGTACTTTGCAAGATTCTGTTCAAAAGCCAAATCTATAAATAAGGAGATATAATAGAGAACAACGGGATTTAAGTCCTGGTCACCTGACTGTAAAATATGGTGTAAACAACAGATATCTGCTAGTAGGCCTGCAAGAATACTCATTCACGCTCCTTTTGGTTGACAACTCTAACAAAAGAAAATCTTGCATGAAAAAGGCTTCTGAATACGGATGAAAACGACACTTTATTATATAAGTAAGGACTACATTTGAATTGACGGATGAATATCTGTTTATTTGTTTTTCACATCACAGCTCTCAAGGTTCAAACTCAATTATAAAGTCACGTTAATGTTTTTATTGTTTACACATATTACAAGGGCAAAGCTGCACGGATACGCTACTTGCTCACAAACGGTTTTCTAATGAGCAAATATGTTTAACGAGAGAAGCTCCGCTCCCTCCATCCGCTCTAGAAGTCAAGCTTGAAACGGAATTTCATTGAAAGACTTTTATTGATACAAACACAGGTTTTTTTGTGAAATGACTGTCAGTCTTTGCTGGTTCGTGTCATTGAGAGTTAAAACTAAACACTGAATTCAATTTTTTGAAAGTTTGTGGACAAATGACTGACCATTGTCAGTTTTGCACAGATGCATTGTGCGTGTTCCTTGATGGCAGTTATGCTCTTTGGAATTACAATATTAATGATTAAATGCTTTACTCAATCACCCTTGTCTTAAATGAGAAATGCGTAATTAAGAAATTATGATTTCCCATTTAAATAAGTAAATTACTTTACCCGAGGGGGCAATACAGGCTACTGTTTACTGGTCTTATTTTAAAGTTCTTTTACTTCATTTTAAATTTCAGTTGAATTTTTAAATTGATTGACAGCTATAATTACGCCTTGTAAATCTTTATAAGAATGTTTGCAGCTATGTAAATTCGCAAACCCATCCTCTGAAATGTTCATGTTTGAGCCGTCGAGGGCACGAATTATCAAATCTGATTCAGTAAAAGTTTGTATATCATAGTCACTAAACACATTGAATGTAGAATGGACGATTGAACATCGTGTTAGAATACATATTACAGTTTACCACTCACTTTTTATACATATCTGAACCATATATCCACTGATAGTTCATAATTGCACAGATACATGACAGTTTAAGTCATTAGTCTAGACAAGCTCAATGATTGTTTGTTAAAAGAAATGCATTTGACATTGGTTATGAAAAGTGACGAATAAACGTCGTTTTAAAAGCATTACTGTAGTGTCCTTACAAATCAATATCATAGGTTTTTCGGATAAACGGATTTTACGACGGACGCGCTACATATATGTAATAGGCTCTTACTGAAAACGCGTAAAATAAATACCCGCAAAGGGAGACAATCTCAATAGGCTTATTGAAACAGATTAGCACCAGTTATGCAAAATTTACCTACTTTCCGTCAGATAATGTGCTGAGAAGTGTTGCTTTATATATGAAAAGTGTATTGGATAGAGACTGAAAGTCGTCAAGACATATTATTTATATTAAGGACATCAGGAGCCTTTTTTATGATAGTTAAATACAAAAATCTGTAGTCACGTGTTGGTCAAAATATGCCTTTTTATTTATTATTTACCAAAAACATACAAAAATTATACATACAATTTAACTAATTACCATAGATCTATTAAATTGCCAATTTGAAATCCTCCTTCATTTAGCGTGGTCAATCAAAATTACATGTGATATTGTTTGAGTTTAGGATATGTACAAGCCTTGTGTGTGTACCTGTCATGTTACAGACATGTACATTTGTAAATACTTTTATGGCTTACTGGAATAACAAGCTCGTTTGTTGGCTCATTGACAATAGAATAGACAGGCTCCTGTATTGTTGACTGAATAGCTACATCTTGAGAAATTTGCTGATTTGACACATAATTTTGATTTGTATTTGGGAATACTTTACAGAAGTGATGTTTTTCATCCTCAGTATGTTTTGCATATGAGCAAACACGTTGACGTTCCTCTAGGACCAGTAACTGACAAAATCCATTGATTTGAAATGCCTGCCCTTTGTAAAGTGGTACCTACTGTTGCCGTTAAACATAAATTTGAATAGCGTACATGTACGTAAGAACTCCATGAAGCAGTCATTAAGGGTTCGTAATGTAACTTGCAAGAGCTTTTACAACTTGAATAAATTTGATAAATTCTGCTTACAACCTACCACCGAAACAGTCAATCGAAGGAAGCGAATGTTTCGCCTACAATATTTTCTATTTCATTCAACTCTCTAGAGGGGTAGACGTCTCCTTCTTTATGATTTGCTGGATAAGAACTTAAAACTGATATACCAACTCTATTTAAACTGGGTCATGTATTCCGATTACTTTCTCACATAAGGGGTCATGGTCGGTAGTAGTTCCCCGAATCAAAAACCTTAATTCAATGTGAGAGTACAGTGCTTTCAAGCCAGCGACTGTAACCACTTTTCCACGGAGGCAGATAATTGAGCAGTTTTATTCGTAAACAATTTCTGTCTCGAGTCATTATATCCGATCTTTCTCCAGAAAATAATTTTAAATTTAAATCAGATTTTGTTAACCCTTTTAAGTAAAAAAAAATATTTGACATGTTCGGCACGAAAATTCATGTGTGCCACTTTCCATCTGAATAAAACAAATACAATTTGAATACATTTTTTTGTATTGTAACGAATAACTTGTTCGTCACTTTTCATCCGAGTAAAACAAATACTTTACAATTTGAATATTGCAACAGGTTTAGAAGTGTCTCAAAAGTGTCTTTCGCTTTCACAATGTACAATATATTTATACTTTACCTTTACCGAAATTAAGATAATAGAGAAATTCTATCAAAATAGTATGCTTCTTATAAGTCTTCCGTAAAAGGTTGACTTGTGTTTTGCCTATTTTATTGTTATTATATTGTTTTACTGTATTATGAACTGTAGCTATCAATAACGTGGCAGCCATAACAGACACATAAACAATTTCACCAGGAATCTGCTAATAAAGAATTTTACTATACTTATTTGTGAAGCGTACCCTCGGGAAGGCCTATTCAAATTGAATGATTATTACGCAGGTTACTTCAGTTAAGGGTTCGTCTGCTTACTAGATTGTGGTTGCACTTGGGGGTCAGAGATATGGAGGCAAATGTCTAATCTATATTTTATTTACAATATATACATAAGTATGAACAGTATGAATATTTACATCTGAAATGATACAAGAAACTAAGTGGTAATCATGGTTTAACTAATGAACACACTATGTGGTAGCTGACACTCAGTTCACACATCCATTTAGAAGGAACATGTACAGAATAATCATCAAAGTTCTGTATCACTATGCCACTTAGTCACACTGGTCAACAACCTTAGCACTGCCACAAATTTCCCAAGTAGCTTAACTCTATACTACTTGCACTTCATTAATCACTGTTTCACAATATATGCACTAAGTTGTAAACCTACATATTGTTCACATACAAAAGATTACCTATAGGTAAGGTAATTGAAGACACACTAGTATAACATTTTCACTTTCCATGTACATGTATTCCTTTATTTTCAAACACTTAAACACTTGTTCACTCAAACACTGTACCAATTCACTAAGATTTACATATACTAACCTCTTCCATTTTTTTGAAGAAGTAAAACACTACAGTACTTTAACAATTGTACTGAAACCTTGATTAATTAATAATACACTTTTATTTTGCACTACAAGCTTGGATTTTCTCCTGATCTCTCACTATCTCTCTCTGTTTCCCAGCAAGATCTACCTTTTTATTACTGATCCTTTATCCACTGACCAATGGCTATCTAGCGGTATCTATATTTAGATTTCCAGGTAAACTTTATACATACTCACTGATAGAGATAAGGAGCCAGGACAAAGTATTTACATGTATACTGTGGTTTAAATGTCTGACTCCACATTATTAAGTCTTAGTAAGAAATTGAAACTCAGAAATCAAGGCATTGTTAAGTCATTTCATATCAATATCAGCATAAGAAATATTTCTGAAGGACATAAAAACATAAGAAAATATACTTGACTATTATACAAAACCTAACATACTGACATGTATATACAGGAACGCTGCATTTGTTTTACTGTAAGTAAGAAGCAAGGTACAGTTGACATCACATGTGTGTTGTCATTTCAGGAAAGGATTACTGGTACTGTGACAGCTGTACATCGATATGGTACGGTCAACGTTAAGTGCGATTACAATGGACTGACATTCAGTTATATAACAGAAGGAGCTAGAGAAGACTCAACTAGACAGAATTCTTCTCGGTTTTGCAATAGATAGCAATTGACTGTTTGGCGTTTCCTACACCAAGTTTGTCCTCGACTCCTAAATAAATGAAATGCCTTTTGATCAAAAGACACTTCGTTAACATATGCATGTATACTAAGGAATGAACAGTCATAAATGCATTTAGAAATTTGTTAATTCCTGATTTAAAAAAATGATATTTGTTTCAAAATGACAATTACAAGAAAAATTTAGTAACTTGAAAGAAAATGAAACCGTTCATGCAGAAAATGTAAAATATAATGTTTTTTTCACATGTTTCGAATCATAATTATGTATTGATAATCCGATAGAAATAAAGCATTACTAATGAAAGTTTTAGTGACGTATTTTAGATTAAAACCAAAGTAAACAGACATGTTTGATGAATCATGTTTGATGGTGTTTGAGATTTGTGTTCTTATAAACATAATTTTATCTAAATTAAGTTTACTACATATATGTTTATATGCTTATTACAAATGAATGAAATGAACTATATTTTAGCAAAATTACACAGACATTCTGCCTTTTTGAATTTGCTAACACATACAGTTATAAATTCTGTTTTTGCTGATATGTTAAAGGTCAAATACTAAGGAAAGTGAAAATTCAAATATACTTTAAAAAGTACAGAAATGTTTTATTTTTAATAAAAAATGAAAGTTGGTATGTAGACATTCTAAATAAATCACAGTACATGTACAATTATTTTTCTATGCATTATGAAGAAAGTTAAAAAGACCTTGGTAGTCATTTTGTCGATTCACTGAGATTTCAACATAATACACATACTTTTCTTTGTGTTCCAAACACTTTCTGTAAATTTTAACCTGCCAATCTTCATTTTTAGTGTCTTGCATAAGGTAATGTACTTGCCATTGAAATAACTGTCACTTAATTTTCGCTTAGTAGCGGACCTTTAACAAATACATGTATATATGTATTCATTTTATTACAGATATATCTATATACTTAGTACAAATGAATGAAATGGATTATAATTAGATAGAATTACACAGACATTCTGCTTTTTAGACGTTTTACACATACCTTTACCATATGTAACTATAGAAAAGATAACTGTATAAGGCAATAATGCTGTCAGTATTATTCCACAGCAATCTAATGAAATGAAGATTTCACCCACACAAGAATCCCGCAGAAATTACTTACAGCATTGGACCGAATTTTGTGAAAGATGTAACATTGTGAGTTGATATGTTGCGCCGTAGTGCATGAACGGCTCAGTGGTATTGTGCATGGGTGGTGCGATTTTATTATCCGGAAACATTCCCGAGTTTATAGGTTTTAAGTCCTCAACAGTACACTTAACGGGTTTAGAAACGCAAAGATTTTCCCTGTTGAACATTTTTATTTGAATGACGCTATTGTTTTTATTTCTATTTAAGTCATTGTTTGCGATGAATTATTGAAACTTTTACAAGAATTCAATTTTATTAACCAGGTTTTCCGAAGGAAAAATCCTGGTTATTAGATTGAGGTATGTCGGCGGGCGGGCGGCGGTCGGAGGGCGGACGTAAACAATTTCTTCTGTGCGCAACTCCTCCTACATTTCTCAACGGATTTCAACCAAACTTTCACAGAAGTATTGTCATGAAGTGCCCTGGCGCATATTGTCGGGGTTTTGTGATTTGGTCATTTTTGACAGAATGATGGCCCTTTTTTCACATATGTAATTCTTCTGTGCGCAACTTCTCCTACATTTCTCAACGGATTTCAACCAAACTTTCACAGAAGTATTGTCATGAAGTGCCCTGGCGCATATTGTCGGAGTTTTGTGATTTGGTCATTTTTGACAGAATTATGGCCCTTTTTTCCACATATGTAATTCTTCTGTGCGCACCTCCTTCTACACTTCTCAAGGGATTTCAACCAAACTTTCACAGAATTAATGTCACCAAGTGCCCTGGCGCATATTGTCGGGGTTTTGTGATTTGGTCATTTTTGACAGAATTATGGGCCTTTGTTTTTTTCCACATAATGTAATATATATATAGAGAAATACTCTTCTGTGTGCAACTCCTACATTTCTCAAGGGATTTCAACCAAACTTTCACAGAACTATAATTGTGAACTAAAGAATTTTGAATATATAATGTTCTGCCCCTGGTCGTCCGTCCGTCCGTCCGTTAGCAATTTTGTTTCTCCTTATTTAAGTATATATAAAAGGGAGAATACTCTGTTATTCTAAAAGGGAGAATACTCTGTTATTACTGTCTATTTTTAGAATAGATTACCAGTCCTGTATACTTTTGAGTATTCTGTTACAGTAAGATGACAAAATTTCTCATGAGACCAGCGGTTCAAACCCCACACAGAGCAAGTTTTTTTTTTTTTTTTTTTTTTTTTTAATAATTTTTGCTTGAATTATGGCCCTTTGCTTTTTTTCCACATATGTTATATATAGAAGAATACTATCACGTGCCCACTTCCTCCTACATTTCTCAAGACATTTAAACCAAACTCTCACAGAACTGTTGTCATCAAGTGCCCTCGTGCATATTGTCTGGGTTTGTGTTTGGATCAATTTTGCCTGAATTATGGCCCCTTGCTTTTTTTACACATGTAATATATAGAAGAAGACCTTTGTTTCTTTTTCACATTATGTATATCTACTGACTTTAAAAACACATTTGCGCTCGGCCAGCAGACTGGAAAATGAAAACCTGGTTTTGTGACAATTTCCTGTCACTTGTATTGGTTTTGTTGTGTATAAAATTTGAATAAATTTGAAACACGATAACTTTTTTAAAATAAATATTTTGCCCTTTTGCGTTTCTAAACCTGTTGAGTGTAATTCAGCAGTAATTAAGGTATGTTAAACGTTAGTTGTATTTTATCATCGTTTATACAACGCTCAACCTACCTAAGAAACTCGAGAATATATTCCAACTCTTGACAATAGTTCAAAGATCTAATACGGATTATACAGCTAAGTAAAAATAGATAATAATAACATTTTCCTTTAACTGATTTTTATTACCAATATCATGCTACATATATTTAGATATGATCACTTCCTTCACTTGATTATAGCCTGGTTCCCTGTCGTACCAGCATGTAATAATACGTCGGGCAATGCTCAATATTGTTGGCGCCCAGTGGAAGCTCGAAAACATACTGCTTATATATTGAAAATAATAACGTTGTGATCATTCAAAACTGATATATTCATTTTAAATATGTTTTGAATGCTCAGTATGTGAACGTCATAAACGTCGAAAAAGTTGTACAATATTTCGGACGAAATACTTCAAGAAGACCTTCCGGAAATGAGACATTTATGTTTCTTTTTATAAATTAAGCCATACAAGTCAAGCTTTAAAATGTTGAAAAAGAACAACAAAAATAAAATAAAAAAACAGCAAAAGGGAAGTGGTTGTGGCGGGTGGCGGGATTTGAACTTAACCTGTAAAGATTAGAGAGCAAGTGACATAACCACTAGGCCACGGATAATTATTGTATTCTGGATGTATGTACGTTTGGGACTTTTTTATGGGAATAATTGAGGTAATCTTTAAAGAAAAACATGGCTTGTCAGAAATCAGTAACTTGACCTGCATCATGTACTTGTTCAGATTAAGATGTTGTAAAAGTAAAGTAATTTTACAAATCAAATTACTTTTTATGGTCTTAGAGTTGAAGAACATAAAATTCCTGAAATCCTCGTTATTTACATGGTTGGACACAGTAAATCGAATTCCATAGTCGTTTATAAGCAGGTTTGACTTTTTACTTCAAGAGATCTCCTATAAAAACAAAATTTTATATAAAATTATGTTTATAAGAACACAAAGTTCCTCGAATTGAACTTGGATATTAGTGGGATTAAATGCAGTTTGCCTTTACGTTTGGCAAACATTTGTGAAGAAAATTATCATGGACTAGCAACATTCTTTGACATCACGTGCCGGCAATGTTGATTTACATTAGTTTGAATGTGCATAGGTAAAGGGAGACCTAAAATGTCAATACAAAGATAAAAGGTACATGTACACATATTATATTTTTCCCTCTTAAAATAAAGGAATCCTACTTTTATTTTCAAGCAATTTACTTTCAAATTTGTATAAAACAATGCCGTCGTGTGTGGTCCGTCTGTCGGGCCATTCTTTAGCTAGGCATACTTATCGGCCGTGCCATTTGTCTTTAATGTTCATTGATCCAAAGGGCTGAAGTGCTGAGCCGGTCATTCAATTATCTAGCGCACATGCTTTAACTTTTACCCAGCTTAATTGAAAAAACGGACTTGCGCATCTTTCAAATTGGAAGGTTATGTCCTGGAGAAAATGGTCGATGAAAATTAACTGACTGAACAGCGAACGACGGACGTGCTGGCGTTGATCGCAAAGGCAACATTATTTACCGCTACCAGGGCTAGTGGCATTTGATATGCTACTGTAATAAATCACTTTTTCTAAGGTTGCAGAAGACCCAATTAGTCTTTGTTTTTAAACTTGTCTCATAAACAGAGATGTGTAAAATATTCTGTTTTAATACGTCTCTGTCTCACACGGAGTTACAAAGACACAGCAATTGGCTGATGTTTAATTCAGTTTATCATCGACTGCTTATTTGAAAGGCGCGAACAGCAGAACAATATTTAATATCACGGTATAGTTATTTTTCATGGTCCGCGGCTCTCTCAGTGCATTGATACATTCAATATAATTATGATGAGAAAATCGAATGCAATAATTTTTTCAAAAGTTTTTTCATAAATTAAGTAAATTCGGACACAAAATACTGTTACTCTTTATACCTGACAACATAAAAGCTATATGTATCCTAGAATGATATACAGAATTACCAAAAATAACAATGCTGAATTACAGAAAATAACAACATTGAATTTGAGATAACAACAACATTGAATTAGAGAAAACAACAACATAATTAGGGAATTGGCTGTATTTTACATAAAACATTCTAATAAACTCGAACGGAATGCTCTTTGGTCCAAACACGGGACAAATACAATACAAAATCCAAGCATGACCACTACCGACCAATTTGTCCCTTCAATTACTTTTTGCTCTTTTCTATATAGGACTCAAAGCAGATGTGTAAATTTCGGTAATTACATACGGCTTATAAAAGGACGTGTTCTGATACAATTCGAAAGAATGACAAATACGCATCTACTTACATAAATTTCCGTCCTTGATAACAATAACATCAACAAATAATGTATTTCTCCGCCATTCTGATTGAACCTGGAATTCCAAGAATCATGAATAACATCCCTGGATTTAATTGTTAATGACAGTTTGATATTATAAAATATTTGTCAATTTGCTTTTGAAATCATACTATTACGAAAGGTTTTTATGCTACATTTTCTATTACGTTTCAGTGATTGTATGCACAGCGTCATGAATGTTTCATGAGCGACAAGGCAATAAAGTCTAGGATTGTCACCAGTTGCCATACACAAACTATTCAAATAAAGCTTTGCGGGAATAATTTAAATTTTATATTTTGACAGGCGAAATAGTATTTGTTTACATTTATGCATTTTTAATGCACGGAATTCATGTATAGGCATTGTTGGGTGGTAATGTGAATATTCCAGTTGTTTCATTTCATAAATTCACAATAACTGACGTAAGCTGATGTTGCAAGATAAAAAAAAATCACACAACTCGATGTTCAATTTATCGCTGACTAGCCTTGAAATTACGTTCAATTTATACAAAACATTCAAAATACATACAAAAGCAGTTAACGTGTAGCGGCAAGGCGGGGAGCATTTACGAACTCAGAACAACTGTTGCTAGCGTTTTGCACAGTATAACACTTCATTTGTACGGAATCCACGTAGTGATGAATTTCTTCGTTTGGAAAGTTCCGATACTGTTCAATTTACTGTCCGATACCTATATCAGTTTGATCACGACTGGCCAAATCTCCTGCACAGTGGATCACTTGTCACTGACATCAATATCCTTAACTGCTTAATAAAACGAGTCTTAGGGAAATACCTATTGCATATACTATAAGGAATAGCCGATTGCAACTGAATACAATGTACTTGTAAAAGGGACATGATCTATACTATCGACATCTCACACGTTTTGGGCTCACCTGACAAAAAGTGCCAGGATGAGCTACTGGGTTTGCTCACCGTCCGGCGTCCGTCGTACGTTACAATTCGTCGTACGTCCGTTTACCTTTTCCTTAAAATGACATCACATCTGAAACCATTGGGCAAATGTTGATGAAACTAAGCAGGGATATTCTTTGCATAAACCGCTATCAAAATTGTTCAAATAATACCATTCCATGCAGAACTCTGGTTGCCATGGTAACGAAACGAAAACACTTGAAAACTCTTCTCAACAGCCAGAAGTGTAGATATTCCGTTTACCAGGTACCACCGTTCTGAAGATAACATTACCTGCTAAATCGCGTTCATTTCTAGCTTGGTATCTTACACATCCCGCATAAAAGATTTAGGACTTAAACTTAGTTAATTGACTTTTCAAAATTATTGTTAAGAAATTGCATTACAGTTGAATGTCTTTTACAATTGGCATAATTATGTGATTAAGTCTTCTAACAGTATTTCACTTAGAATCTGCTGTTGAAGACATTGCTATACTAATTTTTATTGCACGATATGGTTTAAAACACATATGTATTACGTTGCAATTGGGTACGTTGTCATTTCCAGTGGTTGGAGACTGGTACTGTGGCAGCTGTACTTCAATATGATGAGGTCAACGTGAAATGCAATGATAGAGAAACAGGAGGACCTTATACAGTAATTACATGATACAAAGACGTGTCACTCATCTAAACATATTTGTACACAGTTTGTACTAAACAGAAAATGAGTGTTTGTTACACTCATTTTTCCTGTGCATTAAATTGATAAATACTTTGATTAGCGTCCTTCTTATATGTACATGAACTTGACTTAGTTTGAATTTCAAGCATTCAAAAACAATTAGACTAGTGTAAATGGGTTAAGTAGGAAAAAAATCAAATTATTTTGCCTTGTATGTCATTGGGATAATAAGCATAAATCTTAAACGCGCAAAACAGAAAGAACAATTACATCGACTAAGAAATAGTTACATGTATACACTTCTAATTTTGTATTGTTCGAGGTATCACAAACTGTAGTTACAAAGGTCATGTGTTTTCATGTAGATATATACATATAGCTCATTCTAATAGATACAAGGAGAATTGGAAAATGGCGACGAAGTAACAGTGTTCTAAAATGAAAATATTACATAAGAACAATTTCTGTATAAAAAATGCCTAGTTTAACAACAAGTAAATAACAAACAAACAGAACGTTATGCATATGCGAGGTCATTTGGTAACAGTACCGCATCGTTCTTATTCTGTGTCCTTGTTTACTTGATAACACATAGATACTTAAGTCCTTCTGTGGAAGTCGTAATTCCGCCATTTTGATTATCCTGTTGTCCTACTCAGAAATTGAATAAACGTTACCGATAAAGGAATGATAAGGACATTGGATCAATTTCCTGCTGGTCGCAAGTCCCTTACCGTAGCTCTGCAATGCTATTCTCGGTGATGCTAAAGTTACATGTCCGCTTAGAGTATCATAACATTTACATACAATGCATGTTTAAGGCAGTAATTGAGGGTAAATCTATATATTTGTAAATACACGACTTAACTGATTTGTTCGGTACTCTTATTTGCTATTTGAGAAATAAAGTAATATTGGTGCTTTATTGAACAAAAGGGCCGTAATGACCCTATATCGCTCATCTGAGTACCAGTGCACTTACCTAAGAAAGTCGCTGGTTGCTAGGGGAAATTAATGGTTGCTTAGGAAGTAATTTGTTCCATGGGGAAGTGACTGGTTGCTAGGTAAAGACAGTGCTGCTAAGACAGTAAGTCACTGGTTCCTAAGGAAGTCAGTAGTTGCTTGGTAAGTCAGTGGCTGTTATAGGAACTCATTGGAAGCTAGGTTTTTCCTATAACTCTATATAAAAGCAAGAGACGACCAACTCCTCCCGCGGACGTGGTTAAGTTTGACCCCAGGAGTAAGATTTGAACAAACGTAAAAGAGGACTTACCAGGCAATGTTACTAACCAACTATTTCAGCTCTAGGCCTTGTGGATTTAGAGAAGAAGAGTTTTAAATTTTTTTCCTATACCAAGTGAACCCCCCGGCAGGGTCAATTTTAATCACGGGGGCATGATTTGGTCACACTTTTAAAACGTCCACTACACACTGTTACACACTACATATCTGGGCCGAAAACCTTGTGGTTTCGGAGAAGAACATTTTTAAAGGAGTTCCTATGTATTTCTATGTCAAACAAGTGACCCCCTAGGCAGGACCAATATGGACCCAAAGGGCATGATTTGAAACAAACTTGAAAGAGGTCTACTAGACAATGCTAAATACTAAATATCTCAGCTCTAGGCCTTGTGGTTTTGGAAAAGAAGAATTATAAAGTGTTTCCTATAGAAACCTAGGTAAAATAAATTGACCCCCGGGCGGGGTCAATTTTAATCCAGGGGTCATGATTTGAACGAATTCGGTAGAGGTCCACTAGACAATGCTACATGCCAAATATCTAAGATCTGGGTTTTGCAGTTTTGTAGAAGACTTTTAAAGTTTTTTTCATATTTGTCCACATAGCAACCAGAGTTCTGCATGGAATGGAATTATTTGAACAATTTTGGTAGAGCTTCATGCAAGAAACATTGCCCTAGTGGTTTCAGGGGAGGTGTAATTTGAAGCAAATGTAAACGACGGACAACGGACGGACGCCGCATATTCAACGATCCTAAAAACTCACTATGACCACTTTGTGATCAGGTGAGCTAATGAAATAATTGTCAGCGAAAGTTCTTAGTTGAATCATATTCCCTTATCCTATATCAATACCATATGGCTATTGAGCATATCATGATCTATCAGTGTCCGCCTATATATATATGTCCTCATTAATAACCTAATCACTATTACATTTTACAAAACAATACACAATTACATGTTACATGTATCGGGCCTTGAAAGTTTCCATTACTCGTAAAGGTATTTTAAGGAAATAATCAAATTTATTTCCTAAACCTTGATTTACAGTGTAAAGTCATGATTTTTCCTTTACAGTTTTAAAGCGTAGGTTATTACATTAAGGCTTACTGTCCAGATGGCCCTTTACCTGTGTCCAACTAATAAATTCAATTGAAAATTAAAAAGTATTACAATTATTGTACATGTATTGATCAAATTATATTTTAAAAAAATTACAAAAAGGTTGAGAGTTTACATATTCAGCATGGAAAAATTTTGATTATTTCTTACGAACATATGTTCACAATGAAAAATGAAGTGTAAACATATTTCTGTTTTTGAACTGACAGGCGTTTATAAACATCATGCTGAAACGTGCATCGTGCATGCAATTAGAATTAATTATGAGATTAATCGATTCTTACTTTGCAGCCTTTTAAATGAACACATTAAAAAGAATAAATATTTTACTGAGCGTAGGTGAAGGGATAGAATACGTTGCATTTTCGAACGAATTTAGTTTGTTCAAAATGTTTGGGAGATACTGTTTTATTCTGTTAATTTTACAGTTTAGAGCAATTTATTGTATTACTGACGGAGAATGTAAAACATTTGGCATGAAACAAAAATACTTAAATAAGAAGCTTAAAGGACACAGCTTTTTTGAAACGAGGGCCGATCTCCATGATTGTGTAAGATACTGTATGTATCTGTCTGTATGCAGGTCCTTGAATTCTTACCTTCCGACGCGGAGTTGTGAGCTAAACGATATCAACAGCTCACTTGTCAATGAGTCAGAGTTCGAGACTCAGCCTGGAGCAGTGTTCAGTGATGTCTTTGAGTGGCCTAGTGTATGTACTATTTACTATTTTGTTGATTGTTTCGGTTGTCGTAGCAAATTGTCTTCTATTTCTATTTTACTACAATTCAAAATTCTAGCAACGGAAAATCATTTCTTTGTCTACTAATATTTCTTGACAGTACAAAGGTGTTTGTATCATACAAATTGTTGATGTATGTACATGCATATTTCTTTGTTTAGCCTATTTCGAATTCATTCACGTTGTTTTTGTAGTTTTCAAGACAGTTTGGATTCCGCTTTTATTACATCTTTTGTATTTTGTTGTAATTTTTAGTTAATAAAATTCGCGGTAGCTCGAGAGCTTTCTTAACAAAGCAATGTGAGTTTGAATTTCGCTTTTTTTCGTGTTTTTTTTATGTAAGATTCTATTTTTTACCGTATTTGTGTTATTAGTTTAAGCGAATTCAGTTATATATTTTACGGTATCCTTAACCTGTGTTCTGTAGCTCCTTCTTGCCTTTGAAATAATCAACTACATTTTGACATAAATGGATTTGATTGTCCAGTCATTGGCTTCTTTGTAGTTGACCTATAGCCTTATCGACTAAAACAAACAAAATAAAGATCAATTGGCCTCGCGTACGTTTATCGCTACCTTTGTCAATCATGGATGTTACATGCTTAAATGCATAAACCCTTTGATCAACATAAATATAAACGAAAAAAAAGACGAGTGGCACCGAGTTTTGAACCTACAGTAACATGAATCAAACCCACTGCACAAACTCACTATTTAATGACTTGAAAAGTCTTCAATGTTATAATGACAGTGACTGTTGCTTTATTTTTTTGTTTTAGACGATGGCAGGTTCATGTGGTAGCAGACTATGTTCCCTGCAACAACTGTGCGTACCAACAAAACCACACCAGTGCATTGATATCAGTAAGTTATTTGAAATACCATTTAGGGAGATACGGAAGGTTTTCTACTGTTTGCACATAAGTAACTTTTAATGTGTAACGGGTTATATTTGTTGGGGTTATGCACAGCAGTTAAATATTTTAGATATTACATACCAAATCATATGCTGTGTGGTAATTTTTGAGCTGTAAACATTCAGCTAGACACAATAATATGTCAGTTACACAAAAGCAAGGTGTAGTCACGTGTCTACCAAAACCAAATAAGAATAGACAATATTTAAAAAATTGGAGACCAATCTCTCTGTTAAACGTTGTATATAAATTAGCTTCAACTGTTATAGCGATTCGGTTAAAAACCGTGTTAGATATGTTAATATATCCAGATCAATAAGGTTTTATAGCTGGTAGGTTTATTGGAGAAAACATAAGACTCATTTATGATATACTATTTGAAACCAAATCAAGCAATACGCCAGGTCTACTGTTGTCAGTAGATTTTCAACAGGTCTTTGATTCTGTCTCTTGGACTTTTATCAATACAACTTAAGATTATTACAATTTTGGTCAATCGTTCAAAAGTGGATACGTTTGTTTTAAAATGGCAGTGAAACTTGTATTTTACAAAACGGACATTTATCTGAATTGTTCTGTCTAGAAATAGTACAGTCATTCTGGGGTTGAACCGGGAAACAATTTGAACAGAAATGAATCCTTCACCATGAATTTGCAAATGGACTACCTTTTAACATAAAGGAATGTTCCCATTGATAAGTGTGGTGGAAATGTTATTTTGGGGTATTTTCATGTTTTTTTCAATGTTTTAGGTGGGAATTTCTGTAATTATATTTCTGATTTTGATTATTGTCAACAAATATTTATGTTGTTTTCATTTTTCAATTCAAAACTACTATAACTATAAAATAAATAAAAAATTGGGTGAAAATTGTCCATATTCACTTTCTTTTGGGGGCATTTTCATGCTTTTTTGCGATTTTAAGTGGGAATTTTTATAGTTTTATGTCTTATTTTGATTATTTTCAACAAATATTTGTGTTGTTTTTATTTTTCGATTCAGAATTACTGTAACTATTAAAAAAACACTTTTTGGGTGAATATTGTCCAAACGCATCAACTTTTTGGGGCAGTTTCATACTTTTTTGCCGTTTTAAGTGGAGATTTCTGTAATTTTAATTCATATTTTGATGATTGTCAATTCATATTTATTCTGTTTTTGTTTTTCTATTCAAAACTACTTAAGATTTGAATTAGAACATACGTGGTTGAAAAATATCTATATTCATCCAATTTTTGGGGCATTTTCATCCAATTTTTGATGTTATAAGTGATATTTCTGAAGTTGTATTTTCTTATTTTGATCATTGTCAATTCATTTTTTCGTTATTCCTACTTTTATTTAAATCTACTGTATATATGATTTAATATCTAAGCGAATTTTATCCATATTCAAGAACTATTTTGGGTAATTTTCATGTTTTGTTTTTAATGTTTTGAATCACATTTTCTGTATTTCATTTTTGTGTCGCCCTTTCGGAGAAAATGCGATACACAGGGATCGCTTTGTCTGTCAGTTGGACCAGTCCTTCGGTCCGTCACAAAAAAACTTAATGTTGGATATAACCTTGCCATTTCTTCAACTGTCTTCATAAAACTTTCAAATTGTATTGCTTATGACGAAAGGCTTGTGAATCCGCCCAATTTTGAGGGTCAATGTCATTTTTGACAGAGTCATGCTCATTTTGTACTTAGATTTTGTCACGAGAACCAAACGTTGGGTATCACTTTGCCATTTCTTAAGATTTCTTCATCAAACTTTCAAATTGTATAGCTTATGAAAAAAGGGTCATGATGCTGTTTTTGTAGATCAAGATCATATTTGACAGAGTTATGCCCCTTTTTGTTCTTAGATTTTGTCACGAAATTATTGGTTATTATGACAAAGTGTAAGAGGGAGGGCGACTTAAAGGTGTTCTACTGAACACTTATCTAGTTAAAGTTATTGACAACATTTATTAGTATCCTTCATATTTTTTATATTCTAGTAGCAGCTTGATTCTTGTTAAATTGGGTGGAAATGTATCAGTTTGACCAACTTTTGGGTCATTTTCTTGTCTTTTGATCTTTAAAGTAACAATTACTTAAACAGACTATTCAAGTTTTATTTTTGGTCAGCATATATTTGCTTGCCACATAGTCTCGTATTTAGTATTACTATCTGCTGAATTCTGGATGACTGTGCAAACACTGAATCAGGGAATGAAATGGTACATGCACTTGGAGATCAACCAAATTTTAGCTAGCAAACAAGCTGGATTCAACAGAAAACCAGACTACATACCTTGCCCAGGAGGTCGAAGATGCAATCAAAGAAAAAGAAGTAACACTAGTTAATTGGATTGATCTCCAAAGAGCATTCAATACAGTCTGGACTAACTGTCTCCTTGTGAAGCTACTACGGAATGAAATGAATCAGGGGCACAATCTGCTCAACGCAAGGGCTAGAGTCTGTGTTGATGGGATACAAAGTTTACAACCACATAGTGGCCCTCAATGAGATTTATTGTCATCTACTCTCTTTCTTCTTTTCAAAAAAGCTTCCAAGAGGAGTTAAAGCTTCCTCTATGCAAACTACCTTGTGCCTTGATGTTCAGATGCATCAACTGCTATATTTAGAATGCAGCAACCTGCGGACATGTTTTCGGCATGGGCAGAAGACTGGTACGCACATGTAAACGGAGGAGAGAATAAAGCTTACGATAATACGTAAATTAGTTGACACTAACTAAGTGAGCGAATGAGAAGATACTGAATACAGTATACTTGGGAACAGTAAGGCTCACCTTAAATACTGCTTAGACGATGGCTGCAGCCGGATAAGGTCCAAAACAAGGCCTTAAGAATAATTACTTGATATAAGTGTACAGACAATTTTAAGGCAATGGAGGAAGTTACTGCCATTCTACTAATTCGTAAGAGAAGGTATGCGAAAGCGCAAATGCAAGGCAGCAAGTACCAGTTCTTGCCAGATCATCCCGTGAAAACAAAGCTTGAGGCCCCATTATCTGAAAAGAGGGAAATGTGTCCATGAATCCAAGAAGCTGTCAAAAGCAAATGCTGCCTATCTTGGGTCACCAACAACTTTTGATCAGTGGGAACTGCTGGAGCCACAGAGGTACAACATGTCAAACATTAGTATCTGCACTACAGTACCGGGTTCCAACTCGGTATGGAAGATGAAAATATTAAGATATCCATTGCACAAGCCATATTCTCAGAAGATAATCCATCAAAAACATAGACGCATATGTACTCAGACTGCTACAACTGCTATACAAGATGGCGGTGCTGGTATTTTTATAATGTACACAACTGGTGGGTCAGAGTTAGTTAGCATACAAGCAGGCAAACACTGTTACAACTACAAAATAGAAATAGAAGCCATCATACAGCATCGAAAGCAGCTTAAGAGTCAGAAAAGGAGTCGGGTTGTTGTTCTAACACATGCTGTATCATTCCACAAAGGCGTATGTCAAATTGTCATCTCTTGCCCAAGAACATGACAGGTTCAGCGAGAAGCAGAAAGTTCTACTCAAATTGATGCTTTAAAAATACTATGGTGTTCATAACAATGGGATGGCAGAGCAATTGGCAAATCAATAGGAAAGAGGCGACCTATCACTCCATAGAGTCACGTATGAAAATATTAAAGTTCACGGTGACTAAGATTCTTACAAGAGTGTAGAGGCAGAAAGATGACTACCATCTACTAGGCAAATGGGAATAAGCCATTCAGTATTCAGTACAGGACACAACAGTCTCGATGCTCATACATATGTTTGAAGAACTAAAGCTGTTGCGTGTGTGGTCCTTCGGACCAAACACCAGCGCTTTACTTGAGATATGTTCCACTCACTCCCCCATCTTTTTAATGTAGGAATTTCTATTAATTGGATTTTAAACTTCGATTGATTATTGCCACCATGTATTAATTTCTTTCATGTGTTTCTATTCAGTAATACTAATAGCTTTATATTATTATATCAATTTTCATGAAAATTTATCTCTCTTGATCAGTAATTTGGGCATTTCCATTGCATTTTTATGTTTAAGGTGGGAATACTGTACTTTAATGTTTTAAGTTCAATTATAATCAGCAAATGTTTATTTTGTTCGTACGTATCAATTCAGAATTTCTACCAATTTTTTACCAATGTTTCCTATCTTCACTATCTTTTGGAATTTTCATTGTCTAAGTGGGACTTGCTGTAATTTGATGTCAGGCAACATAAATTAATATCCTTCATAGTCTTCAATAGGAAATTTCAATAAAGAAAGCATCTGCCAAGTAGGATTGTCTTCTATAATGAAGAACTTGTGAATGAAAATGAGATCACTGATAATTTCTTGTTTTGATATATAATTGCTGCAAAAACAAAAAAATATGTAGACATTACCATACCTCAACATAAAATGGCAGTAAATCGTGATCTAAATACATGTACCATAGATTTACTCAAATAAAATCAGATGACAAAGGTTTTAAAAATTAGTTTTATGGTTTCCGAAAATCGATTATTCCTAACATTCTGCATTCCCTAGCAACACAAGTCCCTTCGGAGCTTTGATTTCCTCCATGTATTATTTCTGTTACATCATAACTAGCCTCTATTATAATGACGGAAGTGGTTTAGTTTGCTGACTCGAGATAACTTCACCCTTTTGGTTGAAGGCTTTAGCATCGTGTCAGACTATTTATATTACAAAGTAAGAAGTTTAAAACCGAAGCTGGTTCTTCACAGAAATCTCATTAACCTGTTTATATATTTTCATTCAGCTTATATATATATATAAATATTTTTGTTTTTGTTTATCACTTTAAATTGTTTGGCATGTAAAAGTAGTCAGTTTTCATTAAACAAAAGAAGAAACAGGTGAAAAGTGAAATTAAACAAAGGACCTTGCAATACAAAGTTAAATTACGTGTTTATTACTAAAAACAACCATTTGACCTTGACCTTCAGTTAGAGGTCAAGTGTAAAAATGTCTGTAAAATGTTTAAAATATATAGCTTATCAAAATGTTTGAAAGAAAGAAATTTGAAGATGCAATAATTAATGGTCAACTTAACCATATTTAACATTTAAATGGCGTGACCTAGACCTTGAAAAAAGACTATTTCCACCAATGGAACTTTTGGGAACTTTGTTGTTTCTGAAACTACAGATGTTGGTGATAATGAAAATATATGTTTTATTTCTGTTCAAATTTATTCCCACTTTAGCAAAATTTTGAGCTAGGATGACTGTACTAAAAGAGGTTGTCGACAAGGAGACCCAATTTGTCCTTACATTTTTATTTTATGTGCATAAATCTTAGGACAAATGATAAGGAACAATTCAAAAACAAATGTATAACCGGCATAACTCTTAAGAATAAATAATACAAAATAAGGCAATATGCAGACGACACGCAGTTATTTCTTAATGGTTCCGAACAGTCACTAAAGAATTGCATGAATACGTTACATACCTTTTACCAAATGTCAGGTTTAAAATAAACACTGAGAAAACAAGAGCTTTTTGGATAGGATCAAAAGGAAATTGCCGACTTCAATTATGCAGAGACATACCTTTAGATTGTGCTCAAATCTCTTTAAAAATTATCGGAGTTACTTTTTCATCTGATCCACATAACATATATATCATTGATCTTTTAAAACAGACGGCACTTTTTATAACATTCACGAACTAAAGACGCAATACGGAATCAGTGGAACCTTTTTAGATCTCCACAGAATAATTGTAAATTTACCGGTGTATTGGGTTTCTAAGATAAAGCAAAATAGAGATAAACTTACATTGTTTAAATTAAACGTCCCTCTAAATCCATATCTTAGAATATTAATCAAAACCAAAAAGGGAAGTAAATTATTCAATGCTATGATTACGGAAACAGGAAACACTGTTGTACCAATTAAGTGAACGCAAAAGTTGGATGTATCAGAAAAGGAATTTAAAGAATATAATACCAATTTAAACACAATAAAGGAAATGAAATTAAGATAATTTCAGTTCAAAATTAATCAAAACATTATTGTGACAAATTCATTTTTATATCGAATAAAGAAAAAAGAAAGTAACCTTTGTTCATATTGTAGAAAATAAATTGAAACTATTGAACCTATTTTTTTATTCATGTGTACAACGTTTTTTGTTAAGGGGGGTCACTGGTGAGGTTTTGGATTTGTGCACTTCCGGAAATTTACATTTGTTGTATTTAAAAAATGATGAGTTAACTGGAAAAAACAATTAGGTAGTAGTGAACTTAGGCACAATAGGAATATTTTAGCGTAAAAAAATTGAACATTTCTGAGAAAAAATATTTTGACCTCACATTTGGTGACTAAATTGACAAATTTTGTCATATGCCAAAAATGGGGGTAGGGGTACAAAAATAGTCATTTCTCAAAAATCATTTAAGATATTTACATAATTCAAACTGTATGATATGAAGAAATGTTAGCATATAAAAATTCTTTAATAACTAGTTTATTTTACAGTTCTTTGTTACAGACATATGCCGTCATATCTCAAAGCTCGCCGAAATCTAAAAAACACATTTTTTGTCAGTTTTTATTGAATTTCTTTCTTATATGCACATTGACCCCCATTTTTTATTTTTGCATTATAAAACAAAGGTTTTAATCAAACTGCAGACAAAATATCTGAAAAAGCTTGTTACTCCTTTATGATCATGAAATATTCATTTATCAAAAATTGAAAAAATGAATTTTAGTAAAGTGGGTAGGGTAATAATAAGGAGCGTAATATTTATTCAGATGATGATAGAAATACCACTATCTCTAATTTTTCATCCTAAAGTATAATATACTACATAAGAACAGATTAGAAATGGATATCCATTCTGAAACATACACCACATACATAAACGTTTATAATACCAAAATTCTAGCTAATTCTGCATTAAGCATCTTGATCTGATAGTGTATCACTAAATATTAATATTGCGAAAAAGTTAAGTCATTGACCCATCATTATTTTTCTAGAAATTAACTAGCAAAATATTAGTCTCCATAAAAAACAGGGTCAATAAAATTTCTTGTTATTTTGAATTTCAGCAGTGACCCCCCTTAAGAGTGTAAACCTGGTTAAACGAAGAACACAGTATTGACCTAAAGTCGGAGAAGAAACAATTACTATTCTCATTCGATAGACATAATTATAAAGGAAATCAAATTTCAGTGTTAATAAAATACTATATCTACAAATCAAAATTTAAAGAAAATTGTAGACAATTATTCTCTATTCCATTATTTACTATCTATTTGAGACAGAAATTCAAAACAAAACAATATATAGCAAAAACATTTGGTATGAAATTTTCATGAAGGACTGGTTAGCATTTGTAGAAAAAATAACGTTTACGTCTAATGAAGACAAAACATTTTTGACCCTGACAATCTACGAAACAATAAAAGAGTATTGATTTCACGGAAATGAACTGTTTGAAGGACACTGTAAGGAACAATTTTTTTTGTATTTTTTTTAAACAGATTTGAAGTATTTTATTACTTCCTTCTCATTTTTGTTATTTGTTTCCACATTTCTATTTTTTTCGTGTTAACTTTAAAAATATAAAAAAGGGGGTACATAAGTTTTGAAATAAGTCTTTTATTCACTCATGAACTGTAGATTATGAAGAGTGTTTGTGAAGTTTATAAAAATAATACGTATATGTACATCAGATATATCCCACAAAGTAGCTACTTACATAAATGTTAAATGTAGTCATTTGAAAAGTCAAAGAGCTTGTTTGTGAGTATTAAACATGTTATTTGAAATAAACATTTATCCCCCTTAAAAAAATATCTTACTTTCCATGTTCATACGTGGTGTAAATTGAATATTTTTTTGCGTGACAAAACTTTTGCAATTTGTATACAGAAATAATTATTCGCGAGTTTGAATTTGCGAAAGTAGAATTCTCTGTAAGTTAATATATGTGAAATGAATCTTTCTCGAGGTTTTGAAATAAGCGAAGTGGGAAATTTGCAAAAATAGCGAACTTAAAAAAATCGCAAAGACGGAAATGTGCTCTTCGGGACCATCCGTAAGAATAACTTCGTGTGTAAAAATGTGAAAAAATACAATAAATTTGATTCATCTATATTTAGATAGGCTTATTCGATTGATGCAAGTTTTGTGTCATGCATATTGTAACAGTGTTATTATGAAATATTCAAGTCTTGTTTTCACGGACGCGACAAGGGGTTTAAATGCAAATACATGTTGTATCACGTAAATAAGATTGCTTATTGAGCATACTGTTCAATTTAGAGTATTTGTTTTTTTCGCGACGTATGTTCGCCTGCTTCTTTTTTTAAAGAGACTTCTGCGGAAAGTACAAAGTACAGTCATACCAGACCTATAATGTACATTTTGTGAAACTCGGCTATTTATCTGGTATATGTAATGTGATCCAATATCAGTTTTACCCGAGGCATATCAAGTATCATACGAGCCGAACTCCAAACAAAAACCTATTTGTAAATATCTAGACCGCGGTTGCCTCGATCTCTACCTTCGATTCTAAATTTGGCATATATGTTATGTTAAACTGCGTGAAGAGCTTCTGTTACTTTATTTTTCAAGTAGAAAAACACAAACAACAAAAAAAGGATTGTAAAAACAATGACAGTGGAAAGTATCTTGGGCAAAATGATTTGTATAAGTATATATTTACCTTCATTTTAAGAATGCGGCAGTCTACCATCTATCGAAAATGGTATAATCGAGCTGGTGGAATCGGACAAAAACTTCCTCCTTGATAAGGCATCCGTTGTATGTGATGAGGGATATGTTCCAAATCAGGCCCACATCATATGCAAGGTCCATGAAAAACTACACACAGCAAACTGTGTGTACAATGGTAAGAACAGCGAATCATCTCTAGTTTTCACAAACTATACTTTATGCTTACACATTGTCTCTTAGGAACTAATATGTCGCGTTGGTGACTTGTCATATCGGGAACATTACTAGTAACA
>JAFMSR010000019.1:8951608-8976072 GCA_022818135.1 Saxidomus purpurata
TTAACCCATTTTATAACGAATAATGTCCGCTTATGCAAAACTAGATTTTAATAATGTCTGATTAGCCTGCTGTGTCTTAAATTCATACATCTAAGTTTGTAGTTACATCTATTTTGTACAGTTTGTATATATTTGTACATTAAAATACATTAACCCAAGGCTTTTGGACTTTCAGACCTACAGGAACTATCAAATTATCATGAAAAATCCATTCATGTTTTATGTATATTTGTTCAAAATGGCGGAATAACATGTACTTTTAGTTGTCGAGGACGGACATTTATGTAAGTAAATGTTTATTTGTCATTCGTTCGAATTGCTAACACGTCCGTTCTTTAGCCGTATGTAATAACTGAAATCGACACATCTGTTTTGAGTCTTAGAGTGAAGATCAATTGGTCGGTAGTGGTCAGGCTTAGATTTTGTGTCGCATTTGTCCAATTTCTGGACAAAAAAAAATTCTGCTTGAGTTTATTTGAATGTGTTATGTCAAAATATAAATAGATTTAATGTTATGTCATGGTTTCCACGTTTCAAACGTCCAATATTGTAGTATTTTTTTCACTTCAAGTACTTTTTTATGTATATCGGGCCTATTCGGGTTCGTGATGCATCTATACCATGGATGAATGTTACAACAATAACAATGAAATCTCATAAACTTAATTTGGACAAGCCATTTAATCTTTTTTTTCAATACCTCTTTTTTTAGACAATTCACTGTTGATATTCATTATGATATATGATTAACATGTTTCCATGTAATATATTTAGAAATTGTCTTGTGTAATTTTCTTCTATCAGTAGAATGACGTATTTAATGTTGATAGAACTTGTAACCTATCCCTTTTCTTCCATTTACGCAGAAATCTTGTATAATTATTGAACTATTATTATTATACAAATTTGCTTCAAAATAAAAACAAAAATTTAAACAGGAATGCCACGTAATCAAAAACCTCCCCAAACGACCCCAAGAATGCAAAAAAAAACAACCACACCAAACACACACACACCACACACACACCAAACACATGTCACACGTCTATTTAAACACTATCCCTAATCACCAACAAACATAGCAACACTTGGGTCAAAACGCAATTAAAAGTAATTCATACTCTCTGGAAGTAAGTGGCAAAAACCACTGGGGACTTAAACCAGGTTTATGGTGCGCACCAAACCCCACTTTTACCCCACCTGTTCCAAATAGGACTAAATAAAAGTAATCCCTGAGGTGAATCTACAATTACAAAGAGATGATATGTAAAACACAATTATGCTCGTGTATAAAATTAAACCTTGAGAACAGGAGTATTTACTCAAACCTTTGCAGAAGGCACACTAATTACAATTACCTTTAACCCGACGTATTGAATTAATCTATTAATATGAAAATGTAATTTTTTTGCTTCTTGCTATGCTATTTGTCTATTTTATCATATCTGCTAAATAGGACTACCCAGGCATGGATTTTGTTTAGCACAATTAGTTTCACTTAAAAAGAATATATGTTCATTATATTAATTAAATTCGGATTTACTTTAACTAATTAATTTTTGAGTTCAAAACAACAACAACAACAACAACAACAACAACAATCTTTATTAGCAATATCGCAAACTCAGCTCGACATATGACAAATAAAAAATATATTATATCCTAAGGAACAGTTATGAAATTTTGCGTCATAGGTATTTTGAAACGGGAGATGCAAATTAACTTTACAGACTTTATTACAGAAACGTAATGAATGTATATTCTAGGTTCGTGCAAAGCAAATCTTGACTATAAGGTTAATATTATTATATGTTCCACGCTATGTTCCATTAAAGTGAGTGTCATAAATGTCTCTATACAAATGTACAAATGTACAATACTATTCCTACCTATATCCGCAGAAAATCGTTAGCGGTCAAAATGTTTGCAGATTAACCACCGCACATTTTCACGTCTACTGTATGACTAGTCTCGTTATTTAAAAGTTCATCTCGATCATTTAGTTAACTTAGGCTAACTGTCAGTTTATTGCTGTAAACCAGTCTGATATCATGAAATGTTAACCAGTCTGATGAAATAGACTGTGTCTCGAGATGTCATTTATGAAGTATGCTAATTAGACCTACTAAATTGCGGCCCGCAATATAATGTTTCATTGATCGCATGTTGATGTTAATTCAAATGATTATTTTGTATTGATTAATACATGTATACAAAATGCTCATATCATTTCATTAAATGTGATTTAAGGAGAATGCAAATCAGAATTTTGTTTCAGGATGAAGCTAAAGAGCTCTATTAGACATGCCCCTTTTTCGTTACTTAATTTTGAACCAAATTTACTAATTTTCTCATGATTGTTTTCATTTGAAATTGCTTACATTGATTAAGTGTAGGTAACCATGTTTTGATATACCTTTAGCATAGCGGTACTACCTGCGTGAATATTTAATTAGAGCACTATGACATCACAAATTCAAAATGGCCGCCTCCATTTTCCTCCGTTTAGCAAATCTTCAATCCTCAATATCTTTACATTTAATACTCCAATTTCAGATGTTTTTTAAACAATGTATTCCTCTTAACAAATTCTTCATTCTTAAGCCAAATTATTTACTTATATACATATACTCTTTATTTCCCGAAAAATATTTCAGATTACAATATATAGATACATTCATGATACATATGAAAAAAAAGGTTGCAAATTATGAACGAGTAGAAAATGTCATAATAATATTATAATAATAGAGTTAAACGAATTATACACAATTGTATACATATATATGTGCGCTTTATAGCACGAGGAACGTTATAGTCGAATACATATGAATGACACGTGTAATGATACATTTTATGACCTCATCTTGAACGAAACGAAAATACAAGAATGGGTGCAATGTATTCCTTTTGAGTCTACAGTGATTATAGTAAAACACTTCTTTTTTTTAAAAGCTATACTGATCAGATCATAAATGCTTTTCAGCTAGATATGCTCATTTCGATACAAAGGCAACGGCAATACGTAGAAATTGTTTGTGTATTTTTTGTCATTAATTGAGAACAATCTCTTACAAATTAATAACTGCAAGCATTCTTTTACGGTATAGTACATAAATTCATTAAACACATCAATGCCAAAATGGCTCTCTATTTTGCAGAAGAAACTTTGTCGAATATTTTCTGTGAATGTACATTCAAATATCACATGAATATAAGAATCGTTATACAAAATTCCACATATATGGCACATGTATTGATTTCTTGATATACTTTTACGATTACACCAAAACCAAAACAAAACAATATGAGCATTTGATAAACTATTTTGGTCAGTAGCACATTCCCATATATTTGCGTGCTCTACATTTGTATGCAAATACCTAAATCTATCAAAATCATTGTCCGCTTGTATGCGAGCTCTCCATGAGTTTGTTTCAGTTTTATCAATTTGAGACTTACAAAGCTTTTTCCACTCGCGTTTGCTAGGAAAATCTCCTGACTGAATATAATTTATCAAATATATGGCTAGTTTATACTTTTGCAAAACTTTTTATCTGGGATAAATCTTTTGTGTTTGTTATCGGTGCTACATGTGTACAAAGCTAGACGGAAATTAAAACTCTTTTTACACAGTAATTTACATGGCATTCTACACAGATTTCGTAGAAAGCTCAGTTTACATGTTTCAACTTCAGACAACATTGAGTGCCACCCAAGCATACCCAAACAGATATCAGTTCGGGTGCGAACAGAAAATTGCTGCACTTTGTTTTCTGCAAGGCGTAGGAAGCGCTCGATTATTAAAATATCTGACTGTTTTAAGTTACTCCAGAAATCTGCGCTAAAGAGTAGCCATGGCTTGCAAATCTTTGATACAATAGACGCTGCCATGATAGGATTTATACACTTTGAGTCAATGTCGTCTGCTAACGTTAAATTACCAGTTTGATATGACGTAATACATGTACCAAGTTCGCTGTGTTCTAAAATCTTTATTAATTCATCTATAAAAAGATTATAGAACAAAGTAGATATTACACCACCTTGTCGTATTCCTTGCAGTACACTGAAAAACTCGGACTGAATACCATTTACAGAGACACAGCTACACATGTTAGTATGTGCATCAACTAGTATTGACCAAAAGGTATAACTTATGAAAAACAGCGTTTAACCAGACCGTATCAAACGCTTGTCTCGTGTCCAGTAGCGCAATGTAGACTTTGCTATGAAGTTCCAAGTTATGAAAGATAGACTCCAATTTTTTAAGGTTATGCATGTATTACCTTTCAAAATGGTCATATTGGGTTTTGGTCAAGAATGATGCTAAAAAAACACAGAAGACGCTTAAAAACCATGTAAGAAATTAGTTATACTGCCTTATTTTTCTTATTAACACATTGAAATTGGAATATACATAACAGACATTGTGGGTTTACAGTTTTTGACTAGGATAGTAAAAAATGATATTCACTGATTTGCTCTATATTAGAAAATAATAATGGAAATAAAAAAGCTATACAGAGTCATACATTTTTGTTAAAACGCTGGAAATATTCTTTTTTCTAGTAGTATAAATCAGTGATTAACGTTTTTCTAATAAATATATAGAGGATAATTGTTGGTTTCGGTGTAATATCACGTTGTAATTTCACCGAGTGGGCACCAAAAGTTATATTTTCACATGTGGCGAAGCCACGAGTAAAAATAACTACTTTTGGTGCTCATGAGTGAAATTATCGTGATATTACATCGATACAAACAAATATTCTGTTTATTTTATGTCTGTAACTCTACTTTTGTTGAGTTTGTTTCTATAAATGTCTAAAATTGCGAGGAACGTCATTTAGAAAGCATAACAAACATGACGTCATTTTAACGACGTCATCGTCGTATGGTTTCCTGCGTTTGTTACCTCGGCATATATTTTGACGTTAAACCGGGTGGACAGTGAGTTTATCGGGATATAATCACTGTTATATTTCGATAAACCACCGACAAACATTAAATAAGATAGTCACTTTGAAGGGGTTTTATCACTTCAATGTTTACTGTGTTTTCAGTATATTTCTTGACCGTAACTAGATATGATCATTTCGAAGGGTAATATTACTTTCAGACAACTGTGTGTGTCCTGCTTCAATGGTGTCACAAACAGGGACTTGGTTAAATACTGTGTTACTGTGAAAGCTAGAGCTATCAATGTGCCTGTTCACAATCATTAACAAAGATTTCTTATATAACTCTATAACGGTCTATGACGACTACCACTGTATGTATGTATTTCAGGTACATCCTACCTCTTGAATAGGTGTACAAGCAAAATATAAATTGTGCTCACACAATACTTATTTACTAGTGCACTCAATGTGTATATACAAATATCTGACAGACTGATGCAATACAGTCACGTGTGCACAATATCTAAAACGCTGTAAATGACTCTCATTCATTGAAAAAAAAATCCGCGAAAATTCGGTCAAAAAATGTAAACATTGATTCTTTCTGTTTGGTGGCATTATTTACCTTATTGTGATAAAATAATGCAGTTCCATTCTGACTCTTGTCAAATACGCGTTAGTGGCCATTTTACGCACGAAAATATCAGAAATATTGATTTGAGTGATTTTAAAATATGCTTCAGTGCGTATAGTCAAAAGTAAGTCTATAACACGAGTTTCAAGGCTTTCGGCTACTGTAAATTGGGTTATTTTCGCGAACTTAATATACAGTTCTCTCAAAGTAAATTTATCTGAAATGAATCTTTCGCCAGATTTTAAAATAAGCGAAGTGAAAATTCGCGAAAATAATATCAAGAATATTGCCCAATTTACGTTATTGTACACTACAGTAGAGTAACTGTTACATTGAAAGAGTACTCCCACCAGTAAACATAGTAACATAAATCAGCCAACTAAAGCCTTGGCCCAGTTACTGGCTTGTCCAAATGTAAAATGCTTTCGGCTAGCTCATTGCGCACAATAGGTACAAGCTGGGAACTCGCGTTACTCTAGTTACTAAAGCAAAATAGTCGACAGCACTCCAAGTGGCTGTTTTAGCTCTGGTCAATAAATGTGATGCATGTGTATCAATATACTATAAAACAATATACTCAGCGTGCAATAACAAGTTGCAAGCGACTGTATCTTAGCCAACACAAGTTTTGCCGAGAACTTGTACATTTATATTATAATGAAATTAATAACGTCCCTGTACCTGCATTCTATGTGCACAGTTTGTCATACATTGCATCGAATTATATCAATGCCTAATGCAGACTTCTACTTTTTATCAGGTTTAATAATTTCAAAGTTATTTCTGTGCAAAAAAACCCCACACAATCTAATAACGGTGTCAAGAAATGTGCCTAAGAAGCAAGGACTAATGAAATTAGTTATACATAAAAATCCGTATATTTAACAACTCGCGATATTACGAACTATTGGATATAAGGAATATTTACTGGACCCGATATTTTCTTCCTTATTTATTTATTATATATGAGATGTGATGTATGGATATAAGATACTCCGGATATAAGGAACAAATTTAAATGGCCCGAAAGTGTTTCTTATATATAGGAATTTCTGTACTGATTTACTTCTCTTGTATGGTATAGAAACGGACCAAAATATTAAGTGAATTTCAATTTTTTACAAGGTCAGTCAACAAAGTTTTACTGATAACGTTGTACAAAATGCGATATGTATGGATGAACATATTTTCCATGGAAGTGAACAATCCTGTGAAAATGCATCTGTGAATACATCATTTTTATCACTATAGTTTATAAAATGTTTTTCTTTTTTTATTCGAAATAATTTCCATTTCGAGATCCATTCGGCATTTTGTGCACTCATTTTCCCTTTCCTGAAGGGTAAATTTTAAAATGTATGCTCATAATGCGTAAAATGTATCTGTATCATTTTAAAAAGGAAACAGAACATACTAAAAATCCCTTTTGAATGCGTTTCTATCCAAGTCAAAACCTGCAAGTTCAAGTTAATACTGCGTCAACACTTAAACTTATCGGAAGTTTTGTAATCTATCGAACGCATGATCGGTAGGCGGAGCGATCGATACTTTCGCGTCATGTTAATTAGATGATTAAACACGGCTGAGCTGGGCCGGACTTGATAATCGGCCAACAAGGAGGGCTTTAGCGATACTATCAGCAAGGTTGTTGCCCCGCTCAGTAGTAATTGTTTATGTCGTAGTATTAACGTCTTTGACACATAATCTACGTTTCCATTCACTAGGCTTGTCATTACAATGTATTACTGAAATAGCACATAGCACATGTATTGTCATTGAGTAGTATTGTCCTAGATGGAGATGCTAATTAGTAAAAAAAGATATCAAACGGTAAAAATAGATATAAATCAGCAGACATGATCAGGTTTTGTACAATAGTCCCATTGCTTTAACCAATACGTCGTGAAACACCATAGCTCTTACCATGGGATCTACAGTAGTTTTCTGCAGCTGAGACCGTAGCATCCGGGTACATATTATCAAATATATAGGCATGTGCGGTTGGAAATTGTGTATCCCATATCTGGCATGTATACCCTCCTGTAGTGATGCTTAAGCTCCCAGCATACTCGTTTGGTTGCATGGCACAACCAGATGGATGTGTTGCGGTTGTTGTCGGTACCGCTGTTGTTGAAGGTTGGGTTGTCGTTGTTGGTGCAGCTGTTGTTGGTTGGGTTGTCGTTGTTGGTGCAGATGTTGATATAGGTTGCGTTGTCGTTGTTGGTGCAGCTGTTGTAGGAGGTTGTGGTGCTTGTGGTGATGCAGCTGTTGTAGTTGATGGTTGTGCCGCCGTTGTCGTAGGTTGGGTTGTTATTGTCGGTGCCGCTGTTGTTGTAGGTTGTGTTGTTGTTAGTGCCACTGTTGTTGGAGGTAGGGATGCTTGTGGTGATGCAGCTATTGTAGTTGGGTTGTATTGGGTTGTCGTTGTTGGTGCCGCTGTTGTTGTAAGTTGCGTTGTCGTTGGTGGCGCCGCAGTTGTTGTTGTTTGGGATGTAGTTGGTGGTACCACAGTTTTTGTAGGTTGGAATGCTGTTGGTTGTGCCGTAGGTGTTGAAGTTTGGGTCTTCGTTGTTGGTGCTGCTGTTGTTGTAGGTTGGATTGTTATTGGTAGTTCGGCTGATGTTGAAGGTTGGGTGGTTGATGGTGGTGCCTCTGTTGTTGTTGGTTTTGTTGTTGGTTGTGTTGTTGTTAATGTGGCTGCTGTTGTAGGTTGGGTAGCTGTTATAGACAGAGTTGTTGCAGGTGATGAAAATTCAACTGAAATGTTCAACAGAAATGATATCATAATAATTTAACGACTTTATTACTATCAATTATAAACCGCATATACCAAAATGAGTTCCGGAGGATACGACAAGCATTTTAAACAGCGTTTATTCGACGGTTTTCCAAAAAATCTGTCTGGCACTATGTTTCAGTCTGAAAGGAATAACAACATTGATGATTGTTTTTCATCCTATAAAATACAGAACCACGTCCAAGTTGATAGTAATGAAAATTGAAGTTAAAATCATAATGATAGAATACAGGTAGTTAAATTCCCCCGAGATAGCGCATTTGATTAATCTTTCCTGGATTTTAAGTTTTGCTTTCGGTGAAGAGACGATTTAATTGACATGTAAATTGACAAACGTTTCAAACGATAAATATTTAATTTACTACTTACTTATTCTATTTAGGCCAAAGAAGCAATGTTGTTATTCTAATAAATGAGTAATATATCAATGATAACTTCAAATACCGCTAAAATAGCAAGCGAACAATGATTACATACAAAAGGTGCTCGCTAATATTTGAATAAGCATAGATGGGAAATTACGAAAAAATAGCAGATGTTTCAAAACGATATTAACAGCGAGGTGTTAATTGAATTTAGATATATTCAACACATTTAAAAAAAAAAACATTTTTTAAAAATTTTTAAAAAAAAAAAAAATTTTTTTTTTTTTTTTTTTTTTTTTTTTTAAAAAAAAAAAATATGCTTCGAATTTGTAATGAACTTGTTGAATAAAACAAAGGCATGGTATCATTCATTTCTACATTAACACTTCTAGCTTAGTGTACCAACGAAACATTTTATAGTCAAATGGAATATTTTAACAAAACTACAATTAAGATTTATTGCTCACGTAACTGATCTTGGCCGAAAGCAACAGACGGGCAATGTGATTTAAACTTAAAGTTACTTTTATGGATGAAACCCTGGATCTAGTTTTCACTGCGCTACGCTAGATTTTATTTTACTGTGACTGTCAAGGATTTTATATACGCGTTTTATCAAATGTTCTATTTACTTGCGAGTTTTCTTTAATTTTTACGCGAGCACTTTTTGTATGTAACCATTGTTCGCTTGCTATTTTAGCGGGATTGAAAATGAAATCGCGAAAATTAGTGAATATAAAACCCTCGCGAAAAAAACCCCTAAATGAATAGAGTTACCTGTTGGTGAACAAGATACTGCTTCCCATTGGCCAGTTAGTGTGCATTTTAAACCAGTGAAACCTGAAAACAAATTCGATTATTTGTTAGGAAATAATAATGAACGACTATAAAATGCATTGGATGAAAACCTATCAGCATTTTGTTGTTTACCACAGAAACATACATAGATAATACTACCATAACACAACTCACAACCCCGATAAAATGATACAGCATACATAAATTCAGACAAATTTATATTCGCCAATTATAAGAAAAGAATGTTGCTTTTATTTCATAATCATTGATACAAAACACGCACTGAAAAAACTTGACCTTCAGCATTTTTCTATATCTTACAGTTTTAGTCTACGATGCCATTGTACTTGCACACGGGTTTAAATCTCGAGATAACTCAAGCATTTCGTGTGAACTTACCTACCTTGAATTTCGAGTAAACTGAATGTATTACGCTATTACGCTAATAATCTATAGAAAACAAGCTATTTTAGAAAATTTCCGTCTGATATGGTTGCAAGTTATATCGTCACAATAACTACTTCATTGGACAGCTTATGAGCTTTTTGTTCAAAAGATATGCAATTTAATACCTTGTGCATATATTTAATTATCACCAAATTAATAATTGCAGTCACTTTCATTAGTCTAAACACAGGATTCAATGAATTTGAAATCTTATTAATAAGATCACATTATAATTTAGAAAACATTAAATTAATTTGTAGCATGGCTTTGCGATGGATCTTTAGAATAGCAAACTGATCTATGATAATAATGGTAAATAACAAGCCAAAAAAATGTAAAGTCTCCAAGAAGATTGTAGGTGAAGAAGAAGCAAAGAGTCCCAAAAAGACAGTATGTTAACAAGAAGTAAAGTCTCTCAGAAGTGTGTAGGTAAACAAGAAGCAAGGAGTCCCAAAAGACAGTATGTCAGCAAGAAGTAAAGTCTCCGAGAAGACTGTAGGTAAATAAGAAGCAAAGAGTCCCAAAAACAGTATGTCTACAAGAAGTAAAGTCTCCGAGAAGATTGTAAGTAAAGAAAAGTTAAACAACATAGACGGCAGTATATGAACAAAGGGTAACTTTTCCAAGAAGACTTTAGGTAGACAAGGATTAAAGAGCCCAAAAAGGTTGTATGTAAACAATAGTAAATAGGTAAAGTACCAAGAATACAGTATGTACACAAGACGTAAAGTACTATTGAAGACAGTATGTAAATAAGAAGAAAACTTGTAAAGAAGTGTTAAGTGCCCCAGAAAATGGTATTTGAAATTGGTAAAGTACCCTAAAAGACAAGGAAAAAGGTGTAAATTGCCATAGAAGACGATATATAAACAAGGCTAAAGTTTCCAAGAAAACTATAGGTGTAGGTAAGCAATGGGTATGTGACCCAGGAGGCAGTATATGTATGCAATAGGTTAAGTTTCTAAGACAACTATGAGTAATAGGACAAGGGGTAATATTACTAAGAGACAGTTGGTAAACAAGCGAGGTGTCATCATTACCTTCATGTACACAGGTCAAAATGTCCGGGTGTTCTGGGAGCTTGCAAACGATGTGGGTCAGATTAGAAGCATATCCTGCAGAACATACCACGGACGCTTTGTCAAGGAAGAAACTTCGGCCAGGTTCAACAAGGCTGACTGTAGCGTGAGCAATAGGTGGTACACCTCCACAATCTATAGAAATAACAATTAAAATACACGAAAGATAAAATAGTAGGTACACCGCCGCAATCTATTGGGATAACAATTCAAATTACACGAAAGATAAAATGTAGGTACACCGCAACAATCTAAAATGATAACAATTAAAAAACACGAAAGATAAAGAAGGAGGTACACCGCCACAATCTAAAAGGATAACAATTAAGATATTTACACGAAAGATAATGTGTACATCACTCTCGACCAGACTTTCGTATATTTATCAATTTTACATATTAAGGATGATGTTTAAATAAATTCTAATTACATAAATTTCTTTTACCTATTGGTCATCACTACTTGATTGGTATGATTTCTAAAACTTTTGAATCTTTAACATGTTCCATTGTTTTTCTCTTGTTTCGAATTTCTCACAAAACATACAAAGAACACATGTTGTAAGATTTTGTAAAATATTGTATTTGAATTATCGTTCTCCTATTGTACCCTTTACATATTACGCTTTCATTAGTTTTTGAAATGCTAGTACTAGTATTTAACTAACGCTCTTGACAAAAACCTCTCTTATGCATATAAAACCGTTACATAGTATTTTAAGTAACATACTTATACCTATGCACTGGTACATTTTGTATTCAGAATATGTTACTAATGCACATGCACAAGAAAATATTCCCATTGAGATATTACCCATTAAACAGTAATTAAAGTTACTTTTACTTACTGATATCTATACACCGATGTGGTGTTGTGGGAACACACAGTTGTTGCGGGGAACATGGTCTACTACCACAACTTCAGGCCATCTCCTTAAAAAGTAAAAGTATGTTAATATTAACAGCAGTCTATTGACTGTTTAAAATCCCATGTATACTTTGAATTTTCTTCATACGTGGAATGATGGACATACAAATAGAATTTAAATAGAATTTAATAGGTATGAGTTTTATTTATTCTAAAACAATGTATGCCTTTCCATGAAATATTTGATTAGATAGTTTCCGTTGATTATAATGTATTCACCCTGAAAATATACTATAAAGAGAAACGAGTTTATGTGAAAATACAGAAAATGTGTGGTCATTTATTTAAGTTTTTTTTTCAATGTTCAAGCATTGAGAATTTCTTAATTTATTGCAGAAGAAATGATTAAACATCACTTTCTTGAAAACTAATTAAAATGATAGGTTAACAGCCTTATTATTGAGAAAAATGAGCTTTTGTCTTGGGTGAGAGGGTAGTGGTGGAGAGAGGCCATGTATATAATGTCACTGAAGTAAGACAGATGGCTTCAGCTTATATTCACCCTGAAAATATACTATGAAGAGAAACGAGTCTATGTGAAAAATACAGAACATGTGTTGCCATTTATCTAAGTTTTGTTTCAGTGTTCAAGCATTGAGAACATTTAATTTATTGCAGAAGAAATGTTTAAACATCACTTTCATGAAAACTAATTAAAATGATAGGTCTCCAGCCTTATTATTGAGAAAAATGAGCGTTTGTCTCAGGTGGGAGGGTAGTGGTGTAGGGAGGCCATGTATATATGCCACTGAAGTAAGACAGATAGGTTAGTAAGACAAATTTTGCATAGTAAAACACATATAAATTGTATGTAAAAACATGGATCTTTCTGAAAGCATTGAAGAGGGTTTAAAAGTCAATATTGCTTAAATACTGATGTTTTTGGTGCTTTTAAAGAGAGGTATGATTTTTAGCAATATTTTATTTATGTGTAGAAAATATTAAACTTAAGATATTTTTTATTTTTTATTTATATAAAAAGTTGATTGTTTATCACATTTACTCTAACAATATTGAAAATTAAAATTATTTGATATATAACGAAGAACTAAACTGCCGCGATCGTTAAAAAAGACAAGTTGGATAATTTTTTTTTATTAATGTTATTATTTACTATTTTACACCATTTTAAAGAAGAAACATTGTAGTTAGTTATTTGATGAAATTATGATGCTTAACTATCAGAAAAATTATTTCAGTCTAAAAAAGGTTTTGCTACATATTTCTTAGTTACATGTATAACAAAATATGTTGGACTGAGAAATCGTTAAATTCAAGTGAGACATTTTCATCAATAAGCCAACGATTTGCTCTGAAAATATGACAATAAATAACAACGCCGTTGTTATCGTGACACCTTTCAGAATGTAAAGAATTGCAATTTTAAATTAATGGCCATCTTTAAAAATGTTTTGATCAATTAACATTTACAAATGTAGATGGGAGTTTTGTTTTCCAAATAATAACCCTTACATCATGTGTTCATGTTTAACACAATTTCTAGTTTTCACAGAGCCATGTACTGCAAGGTCACTTAATATATACTGTATATTAGGTAATTGTCTCGCGATTTGTGAGCAGACAGACTTATTCGCGAAATAAATTCGCTTAAAGAAAATTTGTCTAAAAATAGATATTTCACGAGAATTTTAAATTAGTGGAGGAGGAAATTCGCAAAAATGGCGAAAATTAAATATTGCGAATATTACCCAATTTTCAGTATTGCAGTACTGTCACATTGGACAATACTCAGTCCAAGTAATGTACAACTGAACAAAAGTTACTCAAGCTATGATGTACAGTGCAAGGTGCTTAGGAAATAATATTTGCGGCACCCATTTATCAAATTCATTACCTAGATGCAATTAGGGTGTTTTACGAAAAAAAAACTTAAAGCGACAAACGACTTAAAGGACTAAATGCAATTTAATGAACTTTAAAACTATAATTATGTAATGTATACATATAAATTGATAGAAAGTTCACAAAAGTTCATGGCAACACTGCAACTTGATATATAAACCCCTGTATAAAGGGTGAAAACATTGAAAACGAACAAATTTTGCGATTTGTGAATATTGACTTTACATCCAAAATGAGCTCGCTTTGAAATTGAAGAATTCAAAATTTAAAAGAATAAGGATTCACTATACAAATAATTGATACATACGTTTGGCCATTCCAAGGCATCACTGAAAACTGCTCCGGAACGAGGCTCGAACTCTGACTCTTGGATAGATAAGCTGTCAACATCATTCAGCTCACACGTAAGCGTCGACGTATCATAACCCAATGACTTACAGGCGGATAAATACATACAGTACAATTTTCGTGACTAACTTTCGTTTCAAAGAAACTGTGTCCAATAATCCGCTTATTTAAATGTTCCTGTTTTAACCTGAACAGTCCCGTGCATGTACTAAAAATCACTCTAAATTGTAAAATAAACATAACAGTCTTGTATATTCCAAACATTTTGATGAATTAAATTTGTTGTTTCTCCTACAGTTAAATTAGACAGTTTCCCATTCCTCTCCTTTCAAATTTATACCTTTTGAAAATATTTTAACAGTATTTTCAATTTGTTAAATTAATGAGTAATTCCGGTGAGAATATATGAAATTGCTCACCGTGTTATCATTGTTGCTTTTTACATTCATTCTTATTTTAATTTTATTTGCGTAGACTGCAAATATGTTTGCACAAACAAATCACCTATGTCGTCCCCTTAGTTGTAATGCAGCCTCCGGAACCGTTTAGCGTCTGAGTCTCTATCATCACATCAGCAGTCGTTTGATCGTGTATTCTAAATCGCTCTGCACATCTGAAAAGTTGTTATTCTATTTTTTTTAACGTCAATCTTGGATGAAGATTTTGATATTTTCACTGCTTTGAAGCAGTGAAAATAACATTTTTATTTTATAACGGAATATTATAACAGTCGGTTGATCTGCGGCGTCGTATCTTTTGAGTGGGCTGTACAGTTCCGGATCACACGAGAGGCGGAACCTTGATTGTGACCCTGATCTATGCAGCCAACGAGAAAGATACACACGCAAATCAACCGACTATTACAATTTACGATTTATCATATTATATACCTTTTACCGAATGTCATGTACATTTTTTTATAAACGTTTACGAGTGTCATTACTGGCATAAATCAACATAACGCGCTATTTCGTGTCAAGTTTTATTACGTCAATGACGTCACTTGTGTCTTCCATGCATAAACAAACAATAGTAATATAAGTAAATGCAAACTTTAAACCATCTTTCTTGTTTATTTAATGCGAAAAAGAAATTGTAATCATTCGTCTTCAAATGTGACATGAAAAAACAATGTGACGTCAATAAAACCAAACTTATGTTACTGCAGCAAAGTGGATCTATTTTTCAACATTTAGCGTAGGAATATGATATGAATATTTATGTGTGTACAACTTACTCGGTGGACAGCTTAGATACGCCTATATTCATTAGATTTTGTATTTTATTGCCCAAATACTAAAACAAAATTCATTTGTAGGTATATAATAAATTTCAGTATTTCACTGAAAAGCATAAAATAAATAGAGGACAGCTTTTGGGAATACATCGTTTATTACGATAAACCACCGAAAAACTTAAAATGATGCAATGTGTTTTGAATATTTTCATAGGGTAACAAATAACTTATATTAATAGATATGAATTAATAATCATGAATTAATACTTGTTATTTTTGTTTTGTTTCATTCCGCAACATATTCATAGACTCACGTGTCAGCAGCTTTTAAAGACAAGTGAAAAGGAATATGAGGTATGAGGCCATCCGGGGTCAGGTATGCCTGATTTTACAGTTTGGGTCTTAGCCTATGCTAGACTATCTTCTATTTTTCATAATCAGCTACTGCATAGCTACTTGCTAAGTAGGTAATGTTATTTAAGAAATAATCTATGGCTTGGAGTGCTTTATCGAAATTGAAGCATTCCCCGGAGGTGATGTGCCTGGCGGAATAATTCACGAGGGCGAAGCCCGAGTGAGTTATTACGCAGGCACATTACCGACGGGAAATGCTTCAATTTCGATAAAGCACTCCAAGACAAAGATTATTTCGATTCTTAGAAGCCGATTTTTGAAAACTATCGTAACTACTACGGACCTTTTTCAGTTCGGCGGTAATGTGTAAAACAGCATAAATAGTAGCTGTTGGAATTCACTCCCCTATTCGGGCAACCATTCAAGATATCAAAACATAACTATATTATACAAACTTATTTTAGTTTAATCATCTAATACATCTAATACATAAAATATAAAAAGAAATACCTGACTGACACTATGCAGAAGATGTCAGAACCTAACAAAGCAGCCAATCGCTATAAATGCGAACCGTTAATTTGAACTGTGCAACGTTTTAACGTGGAGTAATGACGTCAGTGTGATGACGTCAACGTTTTCATTCATTGTTTTGTCTCCCGGAATCAAAACATTGTATGACGTCAATCCTGAATTTTCTTAGCCTTTTTAAAGGAAAACAAGGTGAAGGTATTCTAAGGCTTACTTGACGCAATCAAAAATAATATTTAGGTTCTTAAACACAACTATTTCATGCGCCTGATGTATTTATACAGATATTATTTCTATTTCTATAATTTATTTCCTGCGAGGGAGTAAATTAGAAAAGTCGGAAGGAGCTACTTCCTTGTCCGAAACTCCGCCTTCTTTTCCGAGTGCTTTAATCATATTAATGCACTCGAATTGACTATAGAAATATACCGTAGGCATATTAGAATAAATGATGTTGTATATATACTTTCTTACAAATATTTAGAACTTCTTACATTACAAGTTTACTTTCCTCAGTAAGTAAGTAATTCAGATTTTATTTTATGTGTACTGAAAATTCATGAATGCTTCTTGCTTGCCAAAAGAAAGTGTGTTGTATTCAACCTACCAAAAAAATCAACGTGAATTCGAGCCCCAAGTACATTGATGGTTTCTCAGAAAATAGTTACGTCTTAACTAACAATTTGCAGATGTGGTTGGCAAGACATCTACACATTGTAAAAGCAAAGATTCAACAATTGTTACTGTGAGTGATTTAATGATAGATATCTATGGAAATTGAACGAAAAATAATAAAGTCACAATCGCAAAAGAATTAACAAAGAATATTAATGATAAATACGCTCAGAAACTCCCAGATATCGATTGAAACTGGGCCAGGTCGCAAATCCTATATGAAGAGTCTGTCAACATCATTCAATCCACACCCCTCTGTCGGCATGTTATAATTCAAGGACTTGCAGACAGACAAATACATACAGTATTTTATACAGTCATGCAGATTGGTGCTTGTTTAGACAAAAAAAAAAAAACGATGTCCTTTAAGCCTTTTATTCAAATCTTTTTGTTTTATGACAAGTACTTTACATTATCCTTAATTATTACCAGAAACTACCCTTAACTGTAACATAAAGCCATATCTTCAAAACATTTTGACGAACTAAATCCATTACAAAAAATGTAATGCATGTCTCCCCGTCGTCTACGCTCTGCCGAGAGGCTGTTAAAATATTTATTCTAATTAACTAGCTTATTTGTACAATTACAAACACATGTAGGTGAGAACTGATTTCATTTCCAGCCGAGTTATCACCATTCAATCGTATCATATTTGTATCTCCTATAATGTCCTGAAATGATTGTGAAGCCTACGAAGCCAATGAAATACAAATGCATAATGGAGCTTGTGAAATATTAATTACTGAACAGTTACTCTGGAATATCAAAAGAAACCTAATCTGTTGTATTTTACATCGCTCCGTAAATCTGGCAACAATAAAAAGCATATCCTAACTTGTAATGCCAATTTTCTAATCACTTCAAATAATATAATTTGTGACGAAGATATTGTAACTTGTTTCGGATATTGTCGTATGTTCATGTGCATTTTACAATATGAAATTAAAATCCCACTTGATAAGAAGTCGAGATGAGAAGATCAACGTGCATTCTGATCAAAGTGTACGGATGGGCGCTAAGTCACTGAAAATATCTGACATGTTGTATACAACACGTAGGCTACTCTGTGAGTCTAATATGTTTGTCTGTGCATTTTTTATACCAGGCAAAAAGGTTCACTATAATTTTGACAGTTCGTTGTAGGCTTTTTTTCTGAAATGAAAAGTTTCGCTTCTGATGCATGCTGAGTGTAAATGATGATATCAATGTAGATGTAATGAAGAAATTTGTCAAGTGATTAAAAAAAGAATTCTTGGATTTATTGAAGTAATATATAAAAGAAAATGTGAATCTGCTAAATGAACTACGGTTCCAGTGGTTGAGCAAAATCACTATGGTACGTGGCATTCCCTGTTTGATATTATTTTTGTTTTTAAACCTCAAAAGCTACGTCTATGGGATACGATCAAGCATGCCAAAATCATGTTTAGTACAAGGAATACAGCACTTTCGAGTTTTGAAATTCTAACACCATGATTTACCATTTCCAAACCATGTATAATATGAGCATTATGGAAATTCCGTGTAAATTCTAACACCATGAACAAGTAATAAGGTTTACAGAATCACCATACTTTCACAACATCTTAATCAATTATTTTATCTATTACCAAGTACATGTTGAGTTGAAGTAACTGAGGTTATCTAATCGACAAGCCATGCTTTTCTTATGTATTTTGTCACTAACAGCAAGAACATGTATGTGTTTATCCGACAATCTTTTGCTTATATGAATTATTCACTCAACCGGTTTAGAAACGCATAAATGGCAAATCATTTATTCTAACAGTATAATCGTGTTTCAAATTCATTCAAATTTCATACAGAACAAAACCAATATAAAACTGAATTCTTGTAAAAGTTTCAATAATTCATCTCATAAAATGACTTTAATAGCAATAGAAACAATAGCGTCATTCAAATAAAATGTTCAACAGGGGAAATCAATCACTCACTCAATCGGTTAAGTGCATTATTTTCTACAAAGCTTGGAGCGACTTTCATTTAGGTATAAATATTGTAAATGTCTATTTTTGACCCCGGAACTTTACACTTTAAAGATTTACATGATAAGCTGGATTGTTGACTGGCTGAAAACACAGGATGCATACAATAACATAACGTTTCCACTAGTCTAGAAAGTTAAATAATATTTTAATCAAGTGACAGATCACAAACTAAGAAGTGCACACAGTTACATGTATGTATATATATCGTTATTGAACAGAGTATTTTTAGTATTTGAAAACAGTGAATTTGATGGTCCAAATATAAGAAGATACAGATGGCGAAGAAGGGCATAATAGGACAATGGTAGTTGTCAGCACACCTTCAAATGCATTTACGACCAACTGAGCTAAACTGTGTTTCCATCCTCCAGAAAAATCTTCAAAATAACAAATGCATATATATCGTACTGATTACTGCAAATTGTGTGTAAGGGCAATTTCACAATTTGACAGCAGACTGACTTTCTTCTGAATTCAAAATTCGCGAAAGGAGGATAATGTATATCTAAGAGGGGCGTACAAAATATTTCTTGAACACTCTTAAATGAACAAAATTTGACAAAGTTTGACCGTAAATACGTCTAAATTTATAACATCTACTTTTAATATCTTGACCTTAAAATTAAGGCAGTAATGTCTATAATGTCCTTTTTTATCAGTTACTTGGGACAACAAATATTGTGCCCCGCTCACGACAACATTTCGTTTTTATGACATATATATATGAATGTAAGTAAAAAATAACAAAACTGAATTCAATATTACTTAACGCGTTTTAAGTAATTATCGTCTAAATACATCCATTTATAAAGTAGACATGACAGTTTTCGGAAACATTTTTAACATCCCCCGTAATGAATATATCTTTCACGAACATTTTAAAAAGCGAAGTGGAGAAATTCGTGAAAGATGGCAAAAATAAAATTATCCGATTAATTACCGAATCCATAGCAAATAAGAAAAAAAGTCATAGCATCAGATTGAATACATTAAACACAACAATATTTTATATGAAACCTTTTGCAATTGCGTACTTGTCGATATGATAAATACACATCACAAACAAAGCAATGTGATTAAAACATCCAAAAAGCCAATACATTGTATAAAATTCATAAACATACACAATAGCATTGCAACTGTGGAACACAAAGTCAAATTTGTGCTGAAATGATCACCGTAAGAATAAAATAAACACAATTCACTAACAAACATAACAACTCAATATTCATTTCCAGTGGTATTCATCGGCTAACATCTGGAATTCATGGTTAATTACTGTGCATCAGAACAAGAAAGAGATGTTAATTATACGGTACAAACGCTGAAAGGGATGTGGTTTTTTTTTGGTTCTTACATAACAAGGTATTACAAATGGTGAATAGATGCAAAACGTAATTTTCTACGCGGATATTTATTAAACGTCATACGGCTTAACATGACGTCATTTTGACGGCATTTCGGTTGCTGCGTTGCTATTGTCATAATAAAACTTAACTTTTCGATTCTTTGTTTATACAGACAAAACAGCGAGTCATGTAGACAAATTTTGTAATATTCATGAATATTCTTTTTAATGCGCTATTGTTTATGTCTTTAGGTGTGCATTTTCATTTCTTGTAATGTACATGTACGGACTAATGTATATGTTTTTTGTAACAGTATGTGTTATAAAAATCAAAAGCGAAACATAATAGTCATACATACTGTTGAGTTCAACATTCAACCAAACATTCTAGAGACAAGTACATGTATTTATAACATCAGCAAAGTTGGCAAGCATTGGCCTCTGTTTGGAAAGAAAATAAAAGTGAAACAACCCTTTACTATGCAGGCATACACATCTATATATATTTACAGTTACTATATAAGGAGTACTTTCCAAAATAGTGAATACATGTACTATATATGGTATGAAGCATGTTTGATGAACAGGACAGGTGAAGTTGGCCTTCTGTACCGTGTTAACAATAGTACCCGAAATTGAGCAATACTCGCGATTATTTTATTGTCGATATTTTCGCGAATTTGAGTTTCCCACTTCTCGCAAAAGGTTCATTTCACATAGATTTACTACAATTTATAATTCGTGGAGGTGTATGTCTACTTACAAACCGCGAAATTTTCGTCACGCAAAAATTACCCAATTTACAGTTTTTTCTATTAACATGTTCTAAAATCTGTTTTCCTCCGTGTAATGTCCTCCTTTAACCAACAACCAACGTGGAAGAGGACATTTGTACCCAAGAGTTCTTATTTTTATTCATACAGAAATATGATCGGCCTATTTGACTGGCAACTTTTCGTTGAGAATACAGTATATTCCAAACTTTGGCTTACATGTAATAGTTTTTCTGCGATTTCCTAGTCTAATGATAACTATTACTTCACAATATTTTCATTGAGTAGTTTCGCAACTCCGATTCTTGTTATTTGTATTCGTTTTGTCAGACCAAAATTATCCATAAAGTTAGTTAAGAATTAAACTGTAGTCGAAGGGAGAATGCCTTATTAAAAGAACAGCCATACTTTCCCAGTCAAATGCACACAATATCGACGATACATAAGCCCATTTTTACGCAGTATAACGTACATAACTGTAATTAAATACATTCATAATGCATGCAAATCCGTCCCACACAAAATGTATAACTTAACTGGATTCAGTTAGCACATTAACATGTGAAACAATTTCGATGTAAAAGAAACATCTGCATGCTGACTTAATTAAACTTGCATACAGCTGAACAGGGTCTCACAACCATCCTCTTCGGTGCATTGATATTCATAGCATGTATTAATCCGCGTCGATTCGAACTGATGTTATCGAGTAATAGAGGATGCTTTTAACAATATTTTGACATTATTAATTGGCAACAATTTACAAAAAAAAAACATTTATTAATTGCTCATCGATTTTCTTGTTTGCATTTTAGAAATATAATGAGTCCTTCTTCTTGGCAACATTCTATACTTCCTGGGACTCGATTTTTGTGTCATGCAAAATTAATAAGTCGTGCAATTATTTAATTTGAATCATTCGTGCATGCATTTATATGTAAATCATTTTAAACTCACTTTGATATATATGTATAATAAACGGAAACAGAAAATGTTTGTTGAGAACGGAAATTGAATAATTTATATACTTTGCCATAATTAAAGCTTTCATACTTTACATTCGAAACAAAATGCAACAGTAAACAAAAAACGCGGCAATGCCAGGAAATCAGGTTTTCAATATAAAAGTAACGCTAGGTTTTTTATTTCTATAGCAAAAATCATCGCAATCACCACCAACTATTTCCTGGTGTGAAAACGACCTTAACAGGTATTAAAGGCCGGGGTTTGTTTCAGTTAAATACCGGCCGGCAAGCAGTTATGCATATTAGGAGTGTAGGGAGGAGCTGTACTACCTAGCAGAGGGTAAACAATACTTTGTGATAATGTAAACACAGATATCGTCTGCTTGATGTTGGGAAGTGCAATTTCAGAATAAATAACATAACTTACTGTTTACTTTTATGAGATTTAGGGGAAAGTCACTTCAAATAAAGTTAAAGTTAACTTTCAGTGCAATGTTTTTTTGAAGGATTAAACATTGAGTCAGTGCATGTTTCTCATGTACATTTTCTTTATGTATATGAATGCTTAAAATAGGTTTTCCTCTTTCGAAAGTGAGACAATGGCCAGTTATCTATATCTGGAAGATATCATTTATCCAGATACACACCAGAAAGGAATGTCACTTAGTTCTGATAAATGCCATTAATTTTGATAAATATTCAAGGCTAATATTGTATGAAGAGCAAGTTTGAGAATGGATATTGTGGAAAACCATACCTAGGTTATTTATTGGACAATTAATTTATACCAGATAGCATTTTATCATGGGATGAAACTTATTACAGCTAATTATACATACAACTTATATAATATAGAACTGTTCTTTACAAAACATTACATGTGGAATTTTCCCGCCTTATATCAATGTGTGTGACTCATACAACGGCTGTGATATTATTAGCTCTCAGCCAATGGAGAAGCTGCCAATCATTGTACGGTGCTGGGCCCAGTATTCGTGGTAGGTCCAGAATTCGTGGTATTTAGACAGTTTGTTCTTTCCCCATTGCTCTCATTAAATAAAACAACCGAAGTAAATCAAACCGTAAAGATGTTCCAGCTGATGTTTTTAGTTGATATCCGTTACGAAAATTTAGTGTTGCTTCATGTACTCCCAAAGTGAGTCTGAACATTGTGTTTATTATTGTAATGGTTGCTTTTTAAAAACTAGTAAAGGAAGAATAGCTGACTGTTTGTTTATATATTATCAACTGATATTGATTCACAAGACATAAAGATATAATTTTAAACGAGATTCTGAAATATCATTTGGGACACTTCTGTTGCAATGCAACTTTTTGGTCGACCCACGAATTCTGGTGCACATATTCCTGTGACGTCAAAGGTCAACACACTTTATATTTTGGAAGCTGTGTAAACAATGTGACAATCAGCATAAATAAAGTGAATCGTATGTTAAATGTTAAATGTTCTTGGTTATATTTTGACCTTGATTGTTTCTTTGTTTTTATTTTTGTACTCCGTAGTGTTAAAAAGAGTTCTATTTACCACGAAAACTGGGCCAACCAGCATACAGGCAAATTCAGGCAAATTCAAATCTTGAAGCAGACAACACAAGTTTTTTTCCTGGAAGTCACACTTTTAGACAACCAATGAACTTTATTTTTTCAGACTTAATGCCATTCATACTAAAGAACATTTGTGCTAAATTACAACAATTCTACACTTTAACTTCATTCAAATTTTGATTTAAACCTCTGATGTTGTTAGCTCAGTGTATGCAAAGCAAGTGACCATTTCTCTACCTTGACCCTTTTATAGTTCTTCCCCGGCCTTTAAGCTAATCGAACCATATATATTTAACAGGTATTTAAACACATGCTGACACAGTTGCTACAGATAGGGATGTTGTTGTTAGTGGCATTGTTGCTGAAGTAGTTGAAGTTCGTGGTGGCATTGTTGCTACAGGCAGCGATGTTGTTGTAAGTGGCGTTGTTTCAGCACAGTTGAAGTTGGTAGGTGTACAGTTGCTACAGACAGGGCTGTTGTCCGTACTGACGTTGTTGCTGACGCTGTTGAAGTTGGTGGTGACACAACTGTTGCATGCGGGGCTGTTGTTGTTGACGCAGTTAAAGTTGGTGATAACATAGTTGCTACTGACAGGTAAGTTGTTGTAGGTCCCGTAGTTGTTGAGGCAGTTGAAGTTGGTGATGGCACAGATACTACAGGCAGGGATGTTGCAGGCGGGGCGTTGTTGTTGACGCATTTGAAGTTGGTGGTGGCACAGTTGCATCAGAGAGGTATGTTGTTGTTGCAAGCGTTTTCGCTGACGCAGTTGAAGGTTGTGCTGAGATGCTACAGACAGTTATGCTGTTGTCGGTGGCGTTGTTGCAGACGTTGTGGAACAGT
>JAFMSR010000019.1:8976572-9053285 GCA_022818135.1 Saxidomus purpurata
AATCCCTTTTAAATTTCAAAAAAACACAAAAAAAAAAAAAAAAAAAAAAAAAATTTTAAGGGTTTTTTTTATTTTTTTTTTTTACTGTGTTTTCAGTATATTTCTTGACCGTAACTAGATATGATCATTTCGAAGGGTACTATTACTTTCAGACAACTGTGTGTTTCCCAAATCTACGAATGTCCTGTGTCCTGTTTCAATGGTGTCACAAACAGGGACTTGGTTAAATACTGTGTTACTGTGAAAGCTAGAGCTATCAATGTGCCTGTTCACAATCATTAACAAAGATTTCTTATATAACTCTATAACGGTCTATGACGATACCACTGTATGTATTTTCAGGTACATCCTACCTCTTGAATGGTGTACAAGCAAAAGATAAATTGTGCTCACACAATACTTATTTACTAGTGCACTCAATGTGTATATAAATATCTGAGACTGATGCAATACAGTCACGTGGTCACAATATCTAAAACGCTGTAAATGACTCTCATTCATTGAAAAAAAATCCGCGAAAATTCGGTCAAAAAATGTAAACATTGATTCTTTCTGTTTGGTGGCATTATTTACCTTATTGTGATAAAATAATGCAGTTCCATTCTGACTCTTGTCAAATACGCGTTAGTGGCCATTTTACGCACGAAAATATCAGAAATATATGAGTAAACTTTAAAATATGCTCAGTGCATTTAGTGGCTTTTCGTCAAAAGTAAGTCTATAACACGAGTTTCATGGCTTTCGGCTTCTGTTAATTGGGTTATTTTCGCGAACTTAATATTCGCGAAAGGACAAGTCTCTTAAAGTAAATTTATCTGAAATGAAACTTTCGCCAGATTTTTGAAAAAGCGAAGTGGAAAAAAAATATCATCACGAATATTGCCCAGTTTACGGTATTGTACACTTCAGTAGAGTAACCGTTACATTGAAATAGTACTCCCACCAGTAAACATAGTCACATAAATCAACCAACTAAAGCCTTGGCCCAGTTACTGGCTTGTCCGAATGTAAAATGTTTCGGCTAGCTCATTGCGCACAGCAGGTACAAGCTGGGAACTCGCGTTACTCTAGTTACTATAGTGCAATAGCCAAAAAACGCTTCAAGTGGCTGTTTTAGCTCTGGTCAATAAATGTGATGCATGTGTATCAATATACTATAACACAATCCATTCAGCGTGTAATAGCAATTTGCAAACGACTTCATTTTAGCCAAACCCCCCCCACCCACACACACACCCACACACACCCCCACACACACACACCCACCCCCACCCACACACCCCCCCCCCCCCCCCCCCCCCCCCCCCCCCCCCCCCCCCCCCCCCCCCCCCCCCCCCCCCCCCCCCCACACACACACCCACCACACAAACACACACACAACAACCACACCCCACCCCCCACCCACACAAGATTTTGCTGAGAACTTGTACATTTATATTATAATGAAATTAATAATGTCCCTGTACCTGCATTCTACGTGCACAGTTTGTCATACATATTGTATCGAATTTAAATCAATGCCTAATGCAGACTTCTACTTTTTACCAGGTTTAATAATTAAAGTTATTTCTGTGCAATAAAAAACACACAATGTAATAACGGTGTCAAGAAATGTGCCTAAGAAGCAAGGACTAATGAAATTAGTTATACATAAAAATCCGTATATTTAACAACTCGCGATATTGCGAAATATCGGATATAAGGAACATTTACTGGACCCGATATTTTTTTCCTTATTCTTTATATATGAAATGTGATGTATGGATATAAGATACTCCGGATATAAGGAACAAATGTAATGGCCCGAAAGTGTTTCTAATATATAGGATTTTCTGTACTGATTTACTTCTCTTGTAGGGTATAGAAACAGACCAAAATATTAAGTGAATTTCAATTTTTTACAAGGTGAATCAAAAAGGTTTGACTGACAACGTTGTACAAAATGCACTATGTATGAATGAACATATTTTCCATGGAAGTGAACAATCCTGTGAAAATGCATCTGTGAATACATCATTTTTATCACTATAGTTTATAAAATGTTTTTTATTTTTTATTCGAAATAGTTTCCGTTTCGAGATCTATTCGGCATTTTGTGCACTAATTTTCCCTTTCCTGAAGGGTAAATTTAAAATGTATGCTCATAATGCGTAAAATGTATCTGTATCATTTTAAAAAAGAAACATAAAATACTAAAAATCCTTTTTGAATTAGTTTCTATCCAAGTCAAAACCCGCAAGTTCAAGTTACAAAAGTAATACTGCGTCAACACTTAAACTTGTTGCAGGTTTTGTAATCTATCGAACGCATGATCGGTAGGCGGAGCGATCGATACTTTCGCGTCATGTTAATTAGATGATTAAACACGGCTGAGCTGGGCCGGACTTGATAATCGGCCAACAAGGAAGGCTTTAGCGATACTATCGGCAAGGTTGTTGCCCCGCTCAATTAATTAGTAATCAGTAATTGTTTATGACGTAGTATTAACGTCTTTGACACATAATCAACGTTTCCATTTACTAGGCTTGTCATTACAATGTATTACTAAAATAACACATAAAAACATGTATTGTCATTTAGTAGCTGTGCCCTAGATGAAGATGCTAATTAGTAAAAAAAGATATCAAACGGTAAAAAATAGATATAAATCAGCAGACATGATCAGGTTTTGTACAATAGTCCCATTGCTTTAACCAATACGTCGTGAAACACCATAGGTAGCTCTTACCAAGGGATCTACAGTAGTTTTCTGCAGCTGAGACCGTAGCATCCGGGTACATATTATCAAATATATAGGCATGTGCGGTTGGAAATTGCGTATCCCATCTCTGGCATGTATACCCTCCTGTAGTGATGCTTAAGCTCCCTGCATACTCGTTTGGTTGCATGGAACAACCAGATGGATGTGTTGTGGTTGTTGTCGGTACCGCTGTTGTTGAAGGTTGGGTTGTCGTTGTTGGTGCAGCTGTTGTTGGTTGGGTTGTCGTTGTTGGTGCCACTGTTGTTGGAGGTAGGGATGCTTGTGGTGTTGTAGTTGGTGGTTGTTCCGGTGTTGTTGTTGGTTGGGATGTTGTTGGTGGTGCCGCAGTTGTTGAAGTTTGGGTTGTCGTTGTTGGTGCAGCTGTTGCTGTAAGTTGCGTTGTCGTTGGTGGCGCCTCAGTTGTTGTTGGTTGGGATGTAGTTGGTGGTACCACAGTTGTTGTAGGTTGGGATGCTGTTGGTTGTGCCTCAGTTTTTGAAGTTTGGGTTGTCGCTGTTGGTGCCGCTGTTGTTGTAAGTTGCGTTGTCGTTGGTGGCGCCTCAGTTGTTGTTGGTTGGGATGTAGTTGGTGGTACCACAGTTGTTGTAGGTTGGGATGCTGTTGGTTGTGCCTCAGTTGTTGAAGTTTGGGTTGTCGCTGTTGGTGCCGCTGTTGTTGTAAGTTGCGTTGTCGTTGGTGGCGCCGCAGTTGTTGTTGGTTGGGATGTAGTTGGTGGTACCACAGTTGTTGTAGGTTGGGATGCTGTTGGTTGTGCCGTAGGTGTTGAAGTTTGGGTCGTCGTTGTTGGTGCTGCTGTTGTTGTAGGTTGGGTTGTTATTGGTAGTTCGGCTGATGTTGAAGGTTGGGTGGTTGATGGTGGTGCCTCTGTTGTTGGTGGTTTTGTTGTTGGTTGTGGTGCAGCTGTTTTTGTGGATTGGGTTGTGATTAATGTGGTTGCTGTTGTAGGTTGGGTAGCTGTTATAGACAGAGTTGTTGCGGGTGATGAAAATTCAACTGAAATGTTCAACAGAAATGATATTATATTAATATCGACTTTATTACTATCAATTATAGACCGCATATACCAACATGAGTTCTTGCGATACGACACGCATTTTAAACAGCGTTTATTCAACGGTTTTCCAAACAATATGTCTGGCAATATGTTTCAGTCTGAAAGGAATAACAACATTGATGATTGTTTTTCATCCTATAAAATACAGAACCACGTCCAAGTTGATAGTAATGAAAATTGAAGTTAAAATCATAATAATAGAATACAGGTAGTTAAATTCCCCCGAGATAGCGCATTTGATTAATCTTTTCTGGATTTTAAGTTTTGCTTTCCGTGAAGAGACGATTTAATTGACTTGAAAATTGACAAACGTTATAAATATTTAATTTACTAATTACTTATTCTATTTTGGCCTAGGCCAAAGTAGCAATGTTGTTATTCTAATGAATAAGTAATTTTTACTTAACAGGTTTAGAAACGCAAAAATGGAAACATATTTATTTTAACAGTGTTACCGTGTTTCAAATTTATTAAAATTTCATACACAACAAAAAACAATATAAAATTGAAATATTGTAAAAGTTTCAATAATCATCGCAAAATATGACTTAAATAGAAATAAAAACAATAGCGTCATTCCAATAAAAATTTTCAACAGGGGAAATATTTGCGTTTCTAAACCTGTTAAGTGTATTAATAATAACTTCAAATACTATTTAAGCTTTAAGAACTAAAGTAACGGAAAAGAATTATATGAATACATGTGAAATTACTCTTTCGCGAATGTTTAAAGAAGTGTAGATGGGAAATCGCGAAAAATTAGCAGATGTTTAAAATCGAATTTAACAGCGAGGTTTAATTGAATTTAGATATATTCAACACATTTAAAGACGCAACCATTTTTGATAGATTTTGAGCAGTGAGTAAACTTGTTCTTTTTTTCATTATTATTGACGTTTACAAGTAACATTATGCTTCAATTTTGTAATGAACTTGTTGAATAAAACCAAGAAATGGTATCATTTGTTTCTCCATTAACACCTCTAGCTATGTGTATCAACGAAACATTTTATAGCCGAATGGAATATTTTAACAAAACTGCAATTACGATTCATTGCTCACGAAACTGATCTTGGACGGAATCAAACGAGAGGCGATGTGGATTAAACTTAAAGTGTCTTTTATGGATAAAACCCTGGACCTAGTTATCACTGCGCTACGCTAGATTTTTTTTCTGTGACTGTCAAGGATTTTATATGCGCGATTTTCAAATTTTCTATTTACTCGCGAGTTTTTTTTTTAATTTTCACGCAAGAACCTTTTTGTATGTAATCATTGTTAGCTTGCTGTTTTAGCGGGTTTGAAAATAAAATCGCGAAAATTAGTGAATATAAAACCCTCGCAAAAAGAAACCCTAAATGAATAGAGTTACCTGTTGGTGAACAAGACGCTGCTTCCCATTGCCCAGTTATTGTGCATTTTAAACCAGTGAAACCTGAATACAAATTTTCGATTACTTTTAAGGAAATAATAATGAACGACTATAAAATGCATTGGATGAAAACCTATCAGCATTTTGTTGTTTACCAAAAAATATAAATAGAAAAAAACCCCCCAACCCCCCCCCCCCCCCCCCAAAAAATTAACAACAAAAATTCAGACAACCTTATATCTGTCAATTATAACAAAAGAATGTTGCTTTTATTCCATAATCCTTGATTTTGCACTGAAAACAGTTGTCCATCAGCATTTTTCTATATCTTACAGTTTTAGTCTACGATGCCATTGTACCTGCACACGGGTTTAAATCTCGAGATAACTCAAGCTTTTCGTGTGAACTTGAGAGTTACCTACCTTGAATTTCGAGTAAACTGAATGTATTACGCTATTACGCTAATAATCTATAGAAAACAAGCTATTTTAGAAAATTTCCGTCTGATATGGTTGCAAGTTATATCGTCACAATAAATACTTCATTGGACAGCTTATGAGCTTTTTGTTCAAAAGATATGCAATTTAATACCTTGTGCATATATCTAAGTATTACCAAATTAATATTTGCAGTCTCTTTCATAAGTCTAAACACAGGATTCAATGAATTTGAAATATTATTAATAAGACCACATTAAAATTTAGAAAACATTAAATTAATTTGTAGCATGGCTTTGCGATGGATCTTTAGAATAGCGAACTGATCTATAATAATAATGGTAAATAACAAGCCAAAAACAAAAGTCTCCAGAAGAAGAAGAAGAGTCCCAAAAAGACAGTATGTCAAAAAGAAGTAGTCTCCAATAAAAGTGTAGGTAAATAGGAAGCGAAGAGTCCCAAAAGACATTGTGTTAACAAGAAGTAAAGTCTCTCAGATGAGTGTAGGTAAAGTAATTGAAATTGGTAAAGTAACCTAAAAGACAAGGAAAAGGTGTTAATTGCCATAGAAGATGATAGAAGACGATATCTAAACAAGGGTAAAGTTTCCAAGAAAACTATAGGTGTAGGTAAGCAATGGGTATGTGACCCAGGAGGCAGTATATGTATGCAATAGGTTAAGTTTCTAAGACAACTATGAGTAATAGGACAAGGGGTAATATTACTAAGAGACAGTAGGTAAACAAGCGAGGTGTCATCATTACCTTCATGTACACAGGTCAAAATGTCCGGGTTTTCTGGGAGCTTGCAAACGATGTGGGTCAGATTAGAAGCATATCCTGCAGAACATACCACGGACGCTTTGTCAAGGAGGAAACTTCGGCCAGGTTCAACAAGGCTGACTGTAGCGTGAGCAATAGGTGGTACACCGCCACAATCTATAGAAATAACAATTAAAATACACGAAAGATAAAATAGTAGGTACACCGTCGCAGTCTATAGAGATAACAAATCAAATTACACGAAAGATAAATTGTAGGTACACCGCAACAATCTAAAATGATAACAGTTAAAAAACACGAAAGATAAAGAAGGAGGTACACCGCCACAATCTAAAAGGATAACAATTAAGATATTTACACGAAATATAATGTGTACATCACTCTCGACCAGACTTTTGTATATTTATCAATTTTACATATTAAGGATGATGTTTAAATAAATTCTAATTACATAAATTCCTTTTACCTATTGGTCATCACTACTTGATTGGTATGATTTCTAAAACTTTTGAATCTTTAACATGTTCCATTGTTTCTCTCTTGTTTCGAATTTCTCACAAAACATACAAAGAACACATGTTGTAAGATTTTGTAAAATATTGTATTTGAATTATCGTTCTCCTATTTATGCATATGAAAATACCCTTTATATATTACGCTTTCATTAGTTTTTGAAATGCTAGTACTAGTATTTAACTAACGCTCTGGACAAAAACCACTCTTATGCATATAAAACCGTTACATAGTATTTTAAGTAACGTACTTATACCTATGCACTGGTACATTTTGTATTCAGAATATGTTACTAATGCACATGCACAAGAAAATATTCCCATTGAGATATTACCCATTAAACAGTAATTAAAGTTACTTTTACTTACTGATATCTATACACCGATGTGGTGTTGTGGGAACACACAGTTGTTGCGGGGAACATGGTCTACTACCACAACTTCTGGCCATCTCCTTAAAAAGTAAAAGTATGTTAATATTCACAGCAGTCTATTAACTGTTTAAAATCCCATGTATACTTTGAACTGTCTTCATACGTGGAATGATGGGCATACAAATAAAATTTAAATATAATTTAATAGGTATGAGTTTTATTTATTCTAAAACATGAAATATTTGATTAGATAGTTTCCGTTGATTATAATGTATTCACCCTGAAAATATACTATAAAGAGAAACGAGTTTATGTGAAAATACAGAAAATGTGTGGTCATTTATTTAAGTTTTTTTTCAATGTTCAAGCATTGAGAATTTCTTAATTTATTGCAGAAGAAATGTTTAAACATCACTTTCTTGAAAACTAATTAAAATGATAGGTTAACAGTCTTATCATTGAGAAAATGAGCTTTTGTCTTGGGTGAGAGGGTAGTGGTGGAGAGAGGCCATGTATATAATGTCACTGAAGTAAGACAGATAGGTTAGTAAAACAAATTTTGCATAGTAAAAAACACATATAAATTGTATGTAAAAACATGGATCTTTCTGAAAGCATTGAAGAGGGTTTAAAAATCAATATTGCTTAAATACTGATTTTTTTGGTGCTTTTAAAGAGAGGTATGAAAAAAAAAAAAAAAAAAAAAAAAAAAAAAATTTTTAGCTATATTTGTGTTTGTGTGTAGAAAATATTAAACTTAAGATATTTTTTATTTTTTATTTATATAAAAAGTTGATTGTTTATCACATTTACTCTAACAATATTGAAAATTAAAATTATTTGATATATAACGAAGAACTAAACTACCGCGATCGTTAAAAAAGACAAGTTGGATAAAAAAAATTATTAATGTTATTATTTATTATTTTACACCATTTTAAAGAAGAAACATTGTAGTTAGTTATTTGATGAAATTATGATGCTTAACTATCAAATTATTTCAGTCTAAAAAAGGTTTTGCTACATATTTCTTAGTTACATGTTTAACAAAATATGTTGGACTGAGAAATCGTTAAATTCAAGTGAGACATTTTCATCAATAAGCCAACGATTTGCTCTGGAAATATGACAATGAATAACAACGCCGTTGTTATCGTGACACCTTTCAGAGTGTAAAGAATTGCAATTTTAAATTAATGGCCATCTTTAAAAATGTTTTGATCAATTAACATTTAGATGGGAGTTTTGTTTTCCAAATTATAACCCTTACATCATGTGTTCATGTTAAACACAATTTCTAGTTTTCACAGAGCCATGTACTGCAAGGTCACTTAATATATACTGTATATTAGGTAATTGTCGCATGAAGATAGGTTCGCGATTTGTGAGCAGACAGACTTATTCGCGAATTTCAAATTCGCTTAAAGAAAATTTGTCTGAAAATAGATATTTCACGAGAATTTTAAATTAGCGGAGGAGGAAATTCGCAAAAATGGCGAAAATTAAATATCGCGAATATTACCCAATTTTCAGTATTGCAGTACTGTCACATTGGACAATACTCAGTCCAAGTAATGTACAACTGAACAAAAGTTACTCATTTCTGAAAGAAAGCTATGATGTACAGTGCAAGGTGCTTAGGAAATAATATTTGCGGCACCCATTTATCAAATTCATTACCTAGATGCAATTAGGGTGTTTTATGAAAAAAAACCTTAAAGCGACAAACAACTTAAAGGACTAAATGCAATTTAATTAACTTTAAAACTATACTTATGTAATGTATACATATAAATTGAAAGAAAGTTCACCAAAGTTCATGGCAACACTTCAACTTGATATATAAACCCCTGTATAAATGGTGAAAACATTGAAAATGAACAAATTTTGCGATCTGTGAATATTGACTTTAAATCCAAAATGAGCTCGCTTTGTAATTGAAGAATTCAAAATTTAAAAGAATAAGGATTTACAATACAAATAATTGATATATACGTTTGGCCATTCCAAGGCGTCACTGAAAACTGCTCCAGAACGAGGCTCGAACTCTGACTCTTGGATAGATAAGCTGTCAACATCATTCAGCTCACACGTAAGCGTCGACGTATCATAACCCAATGACTTACAGGCGGATAAATACATACAGCACTTTACACAATTATCGTGACTAACTTTCGTTTCAAAGAAACTGTGTCCTATAATCCGCTTATTTAAATGTTCCTGTTTTAACCTGAATAGTCCCGTGCATGTACTAAAAATCACTCTAAATTGTAAAATAAACAGAATAGTCTTGTATATTCCAAACATTTTGATGAATTAAATTTGTTGTTTCTCCTACAGTTAAATTAGACAGTTTCGCATTCCTCTCCTTTCAAATTTATACCTTTTGAAAATACATTGTATTTTAACAGTATTTTCAATTTGTTAAATTAATGAATAATTCCGGTGAGAATATATGAAATTGCTCACCGTGTTATCATTGTTGCTTTTTACATTCATTCATATTTTAATTTTATTTGGATAGACTGCAAATATGTTTGCACAAACAAATCACCTATGTCGTCCCCTTAGTTGTAATGCAGCCTCCGGAACCGTTTAGCGTCTGAGTCTCTATCATCACATCAGCAGTCGTTTGATCGTGTATTCTAAATCGCTCTGCACATCTGAAAAGTTGTTATTCTAATTTTTTTAACGTCAATCTTGAATGAAGAGTTTGATATTTTCACTGCTTTGAAGCAGTGAAAATAACATTTTTATTTTATAACGGAATATTATAACAGTCGGTTGATCTGCGGCGTCGTATCTTTTGAGTGGGCTGTACAGTTCCGGATCACACGAGAGGCGGAACCTTGAGTGTGACCCTGACCTATGCAGCCAACGAGAAAGATCCACACGCAGATCAAGCGACTATTACAATTTACGATTTATCATATTATAAACCTTTTACCGAAAGTCATGTAAATTTTTTTATAAACGTTTATGAGTGTCATTACTGGCATAAATCAACATAACGCGCTATTTCGTGTCAAGTTTTATTACGTCAATGACGTCACTTGTGTCTTACATCTATAAACAAACAATAGTAATACAAGTAAATGCAAACTGTAAACCATCTTTCTGGTTTATTTAATGCGAAAAAGAAATTGTAATCCTTCGTCTTCAAATGTGACATGAAAAAACAATGTGACGTCAATAAAACCAAACTTATGTTACTGCAGCAAAGCGGATCTATTTTTCAACATTTAGCGTAGGAATATGATATGAATATGTATGTGTGTACAACTTACTCGGTTGACAGCTTAGATACGCCTATATTAATTAGATTTTGTATTTAATTGCCCAAATACTAAAAACAAATTCATTTGTAGGTATATAATAAATTTCAGTATTTCACTGAAAAGCATAAAATAAATAGAGGAGCTGTTGGTAATCTCGTATATTACGATAAACCCCGAAATAATGCAGTATTCAGGAACAACTACTTATATTAATAGATATGAATTAATAATCATGAATTAATACTTGTTATTTTTGTTTATTTTCATTTCGCAACATATTCATTGACTCACGTGTCAGCAGCTTTTAAAGACAAGTGAAAAATATACGAGGTATGTGGCCACCCGGGGTCAGGTATACCTGATTTTTTTACAGTTTGGGTCTTAGCCTATGCCAGACTATCTTTTATTTTTCATAATCACCTACTACATAGCTACTTTTAAATAGGTAATGTTATTAAATGATGTTGAATATACACTTTCTTACAAATATTTAGAACTTCTTACATTACAAGTTTACTTTCCTCAGTAAGTAAGTAATTCAGATTTTATTTTATGTGTACTGAAAATTCATGATTGCTTCTTGCTTGCCAAGAGAAAGTGTGTTGTATTCAACCCACCTAAAAATCAACGTGAATTCGAGCCCCAAGTACATTGATGGTTTCTTGGAAAATAGTTACGTCTTAACTAACAATTTGCAGATGTGGTAGCCAAGACATCTACACATTGTAAAAGCAAAGATTCAAAAATTGTTACTGTAAGTGATTTAATGATAGATCTCTATGGAAATTGAACGAAAAATAATAAAGTCACAATCGCAAAAGAATTAACAAAGAATATTAATGATAAATACGCTCAGAAACTCCCAGATATCGATTGAAACTGGGCCAGGTCGCAAATCCTATATGAAGAGACTGTCAACATCATTCAATCCACACCCTTCTGTCGGCATGTAATAGTTTAAGGACTTGCAGACAGACAAATACATACAGATGTTTATACAATCATGCAGATCGGTGCTTGTTTAGACAAAAAAAAAACGATGTCCTTTAAGCCTTTTATTCATTTTTTTTTTTGTTTTATGACAAGTACTTTACTTTATCCTTAATTATTACCAGAAACTACCCTTAACTGTAACATAAACAGGATAAAGCCATATCTTCAAAACATTTTGACGAACTAAATCCATTAAAAAAAATGTAATGCATGTCTCCCCGTCGTCTACGCTCTGTTGAGAGGCTGTTAAAAATATTTATTCTAATTAATTAGCTTATTTGTACAATTACAAACACATGTAGGTGAGAATAGATTTCATTTCCAGCCGAGTTATCACCATTCAATCGTATCATATTTGTATCTCCTATAATGTCCTGAAATGATTGTGAAGCCTACGAAGCCAATGAAATACAAATGCATAATGGAGCTTGTGAAATATTAATTACTGAACAGTTACTCTGGAATATCAAAAGAAACCTAATCTGTTGTATTTTACATCGCTCCGTAAATCTGGCAACAATAAAAAGCATATCCTAACTTGTAATGCCAATTTTCTAATCACTTCAAATAATATAATTTGTGACGAAGATATTGTAACTTGTTTTGGATATTGTCGTATGTTCATGTGCATTTTACAATATGAAATTAAAATCCCACTTGATAAGAAGTCGAGATGAGAAGATCAACGTGCATTCTGATCAAAGTGTACGGATGGGCGCTAAGTCACTGAAAATATCTGACATGTTGTATACAACACGTAGGCTACTCGGTGAATCTAATATGTTTGTCTGTGCATTTTTATACCAGGCAAAAAGGTTCACAATAATTTTGACAGTTCGTTGTAGGCTTTTTCTGAAATGAAAAGTTTCGCTTCTGATGCATGCTGAGTGTTAATGATGATATTAATGTAGATGTAATGAAGAAATTTGTCAAGTGATTAAAAAAAGAATTCTTGGATTCATTGAAGTAATATATAAAAGAAAATGTGAATCTGCTAAATGAACTACGGTTCCAGTGGTTGAGCAAAATCACTATGGCTTTAAACCTCAAAAGCTACGTCTATGGGATACGATCAAGCATGCCAAAACCATGTTTAGTACAAGGAGTGCAGCACTTTTGAGTTTTGAAATTCTAAAGACCATGATTTACCATGTCCAAACCATGTATAATATGAGCATTATGGAAATTCCGTGTTCTTAAATTCTAACACCATGAACAAGTAATTAGGTTTACAGAATCACCATACTTTCACAACATCTTAATCAATTCTTTTATCTATCACCAAGTACATGCTGAGTTTAAGTAACTGAGGTTATCTAATTTTTCGACAAGCCATGCTTTTCTTATGTATTTTGTCACAAACAACAAGAGCATGTATCTGTTTATCCGACAATCTTTTGCTTATATGAATTATTCACTCAACCGGTTTAGAAACGCATAAATGGCAAAACATTTATTTTAACAGTATAATCGTGTTTCAAATTCATTCAAATCTCATACAGACCAAAACCAATATAAAACTGAATTCTTGTAAAAGAGTCAATAATTCATCTCATAACATGACTTAAATAGCAATAGAAACAACAGGGTCATTCAAATAAAATGTTCAACAGGGGGAAATCTTTGCGTCACTAAATCGGTTAAGTGTATTATTTTCTACAAAGCTTGGAGCAACTTTCATTTAGGTATAAATATGGTAAATGTCTATTTTTGACTCCGGAACTTTACACTATAAAGATTTACACGATAAGCTGGATTGTTGACTGGCTGAAAATACAGGATACATACAAGAACATAACGTCTCCACTAGTCTAGAAAGTTAAATAATCTTTTAATCAAGTGACATATCACAAACTAAGAAGTGCACACAGTTATGTATATATCGTTATTGAACAGTTTTTAGTATTCGAAAACAGTGAATTTGATGGTCCAAATATAAGAAAATACAGATGGCGAAGAAGGGCATAATAGGACAATGGTAGTTGTCAGCACACCTTTAAATGCATTTACGACCAACTGAGCTAAACTATGTCTCCATCCTCCAGAAATAATCTTCAAAATAACAAATGCATATATATCGCACTGATTACTGTAAATTTTGTAAGGACAATTTCACAATTTGACAGCAGACTGACTTTCTTCTGAATTCAAAATTCGCGAAAGGAGGATAATGTTTATTTAAGAATGGCGTATAAAATATTTCTTGAACACTCTTAAATGAACAAAATTTGACAAAGTTTGACCGTAAATACGTCTAAATTTATAACATCTACTTTTTGATATCTTGACCTTAAAATTAAGGCAGTAATGTCTATAATGTCCTTTTTATCAGTTACTTGGGACAACAAGTATTGTGCCCCGCTCACGACAACATGTCGTTTTAATGACCTATATTTATGATTGTAAGTAAAAAATAACAAAACTGAATTCAATACTACTTAACGCGTTTTAAGTAATTATCGTCTAAATACATCCATTTATAAAGTAGACATGACAGTTTTCGGAAACATTTTTAACATCCCCCGTATTGAATATATCTTTCACGAACATTTTAAAAAGCGAACTGGAGATATTCGTGAAAGATGGCAAAAATAAAATAATCCGATTAATTACCGAATCCATAGCAAATAAGAAAAAAGGTCAATGCATCAGATTGAATACATTGAACACAACCATATTTTATATGAAACCTTTTGCGATTGCGTACTTGTCGATATGATAAATACACATCACAAACAAAATAATGTGACCAAAAAACCCAATACATTGTATAAAATTCATAAACATACACAATAACATTGCAATTGTGGAACAAAAAGTCAAATCTGTGCTGAAATGGTTACCATAAGAATAAAACAAACACCACAATTTCCTAACGTACAAAACAAACTTATTCCATATTCATTTCAGTGGCATTCATCGGCTAATATCTCGAATGCATGGTTAATAACTGCGCATCAGAACGAGAAAGAGATGTTTATTAAACGATATCAACGCTGAAAAGGATGTGTTTTTTTTTCCGGTTCTAACATAAAAAATTGCGTTTTGCATTTATTCACCATTTGTAATACCTTGGGTATTACAAATGGTGAATAAATGCAAAACGTAATTTCTACGCAGATAATTATTTAACGTCATGAGGCTTGAGATGACGTCATTTTGACGGCAAATCGGTCGCTGCGTTGTTTATGGCATAATAAAACATAACTTTTCTATTCTTTGTGATCGTGAGTCATGTTAGAATTATGGTTAGAATATTTTTGATTTGTATTTTTCAGACATACACATCTATTGATATTTACAGATACAATATAAGGAGTACTTTCTAACATAGTGAACATTATATATAGTATGTAGCATGTTTAATGTACAGGGTAGGTGAAGTTGGCCTTCTGTACCATGTTAACAATAGTATCGCAAATTGAGTAATACTCGCGACTATTTGATTGTCGATAATTTCGCGAATTTGAGTTTCTCACTTCGTTAGATGAAAAATCTCGCAAAAGGTTCATTTCATATAGATTTACTAATAATGAAGTCTCTTTTCGCGAATTTATAATTCGTGGAGATGTCTGTCTACTTACAAATCGCGAAATTTTCGTCTCGCAAAATTACCCAATTTACAGTTTTGTCTATTATCATGTTCTAAAAACTGTTTTTCTCCGTGTTATGTCCTCCTTTAGCCAACAACCAACGTGGAAGAGGAAATAGCTACCATAGAGTTCTGATTTTTATTCATACAAAAATATCATAGGCCTATTTGACAGGCAACTTTTCGTTGAGAATACAATATATTTCAAACTTTGGCTTACATGTAACAGTTTACTCTGCGATTTCCCAGTCGAATGATTACTGTTACTTCATATTATTTTCGTTGAGTTGTTTTTCAACTCAGATTCTATTAATTTGTTTTCGTGGAGTTTTGTCAGACCAAAATTATCCATAAAGTGAATTAAGAATTAAACTGTAGTAGAAGGGAGTGCCTTATTGAAAGTGCAGTCATACGTTCCCAGTCAAATGCACATAATATCGACGATATATAAACCTACTATTATGCAGTATAATATACTGTTAGGATGGACCGAGACCTTTAAATATCAAAGAAAGATTCAATACATGTAGATCTACACAATATTTATTTTTCAATCAACCGTGTGTAACGTTATATAACATAATCTACATAAACAATTTCTCAAAATAAACTTAGTACCTGCACTTTGTTTTCTGAACTGATCTATTCATTATAAATCTTTATCTTTATCTTTTCATCTATCTATATCATTCTCCAAACGCAAACTCTCTCGTTTTAAAATTCGGACCTATTTATAGTGACCGTTATTGTTTACATGACGTAAAAGTGAAAGTAGGATTTCCGCAAAACTGGGTCGATGTGACGTCAACGCTAACAAAATGGCGGAATAAAGTCTCTGTTGCAGGAGCAACATTTAAACAATAAATACAAAGTTAACAGTGTTATATTAAATAGTTTTATGGACATTACTTAAAGGTAATTGATTATATTCTTAACTAAGTAATCGTAATATGTTAAACCGAATATGTTTATTTTTGAATGAAAACACTATATAACGTGGGTGGAGAACAGCATATCACTACCCCCACCCTTCAAGAATTGTCCCAATTTTAAAAAGGTAAGATATACTTAGAACATTACTATTTAACTTAAAATGAAAACAATTTAAAATACATATTTAACACATTGCAACATAAATATTTGGCACTACAGAACAAGTGTCAAAATATTCATTAGCACTAATTAAAGTGTTCTGTTATTCATCATACATATTTTGCACTACTTAAAGTGTCATGTAATTCATGTATATATATTTGCACTACTTAAAGTGTTTTCTTCTTCTTTTTTTTTAAGTCATACACATCAATGTTAAATCACAAAATGCATTATAAAGTTTATGTCAGTGAAATGACTATCAATAAAATGATCTAATGCCAAAATTTCAACAAGTTCAGAATTTGCATCTGGATATGCCTGTCTAGTTGAGCTAATTCAGAAATAGATTGATCTTTTCCCCTAGAAATAGATTTTAGCTGTGACCTAAAAATTTCAGCTTTATTTCTAGTACCAAATCTTGCCTTCAGTACCTCAACCAAACTAACATAATCTCTTTTCTGTAACTCTGAAAGTTCACTCAAAAGTGACCTAGCAATTCCTGTAAGACTACTTGCCAAATACAAGGTTTTGCTTGATATTCCAGTTATTTTTTCTGAAACTATGTCAAACTGATTCAGATATTCTGAGATGTCAGTAGATCCATCATATGTCTGAGGTTTCTTTTCAGATTTTTGTAGAATGAACGAAATAACTATTTGACTCATTTTGACTTGTGTTTGTATCTCTGTTTGAATGCATATCTGGCTTGAAAAATTTTGCCTTGGCCTAGTATCACTATTTCTACCATATAACCTTGGTTCACAATCCCTGAAGTTAAAATTAACTTCCGGGTCGGGATGTATCCTATCTGAAAATTTACCGTTTACCGTGTATATATCTGTTTCTAGAGAATCCTTCTCTTTTGCATTTGATCATGTAACTGCTGCAATGTACTGGAAATGGAATTCATTTCTTTGGACATAAAACTCAGTCTATTTTCTAGTAATGAAATATTCTCGGCAGTTCTCTATAGGACTGCTAGTTCTACACCACTTGCAACACTACCATTTTCCATGCTAGCCTCCAAATTTTCAGCAGTATCCATTATAATATTATATTTCTTCAAACATAAGATGTTCAATCAAATCTAATTTTCTTATCATATTTTCTATTTTCAGGCAGAATGAAGCTGTCACACAAGGCTGATTGCAATTTCTGTAAATCTTTTCAAATGATATGTGCAAATTAAAACATTGAAAAACTTTTCTTTTCTTTTATTTATGTTTTTGTTCTTTTTTCAAGTGAAAATTTTCATGTTCTTGCTAAACAAGACTCTTTTAAATTTTCACAATATTTTTTCAATCAAATTTCTCCTTTTAAATCTTTTCTTTTATTAAAAAAAATAGCCAATCCCACTTCTGACACCAAAATGTTAGGATGGACCGAGACCTTTAAATATCAAAGAAAGTTAATCTGTAGATCTACACAATTTTATTTTTCAATCAACCGTGTGTAACGTTTATAACATAATCTACATAAACAATTTCTCAAAATAAACTTAGTACCTGCAACTTTGTTTTCTGAACTGATCTATTCATTATAAATCTTTATCTTTATCTTTTCATCTATCTATATCATTCTCCAAAATGGCGGAATAAAGTCTCTGTTGCAGGAGCAACATTTAAACAATAAATAAAAGTTACAGTGATTATATTAAATGTTATTATGGACTTCTTAAAGGTATTGTTTATTCTTATACATAAGTAATCTAATATGTTAAACCGAATATGTTTATTTTTGAATGAAAACACTATATAACGTGGGTGGAGAACAGCATATCAATACACAACTGTAATTAATTACATTTATATGAATGAAAATCCGTCCATTACAAAATGTATGACTGAACTGGATTAAGTTAGCACGTTAACATATAAAACATTTTCATCTGCAGGCTCACTTAATTACACTTGAATCATAACCTTCCTCTTTGGTACTTTGATATTCATAGCAGTTTTTAATCCGCGTCAATTCAAGCTAATGTCATCGGATGATAGTTGAGCCTTCATCAACAATATTTTGATATTATTAATTGGCAACAATGATTAATTCATGACTAACACATTTGCTTGTTTGCATTTTAGAATGTTAATGATTAATGATTCCATTTTGTTAACAGGATTCTATGCTTCCTGGGACTAACATGCAAAATGTATAAGTTGTGCAATGATTTGATCAGAATAATTCATAGATGCATTTATATGTAAATCATTGCAAAATTACTTTAATATATATGTATAATAAGCGGAAACAGAAAATGTATGTTGAGAACGGAAATTGAATGATTTATATACATGCACATTTTCATAATTAAAGCTTTCATACTCCACATACGAAAAAAAAATGCAACAGTAAACAAGAAACGCGGCAATGCCAGGAAATAAGGTTTTCAACATAAAAGCAGAGCTATGTTTTTCATTATTATAGCAAAATAATCGCAAGTACCAACAGCTGTTTCCTGATATTAAACGACCTTAACAGGTATTAAGCCAACCGAACTATAAAGATTTAACATGTATTTAAACAGATGCTGAAGTTATTGTCAAGCAGGGAACGTGTTTTCTGTGGCGTTGCTGTTGACTCAGTTGAAGTTGCTGGTGGATCAGTTGTTACAGGCAAGAATTGTTGTTGTCGCAGGCGTTGTTGCTGACGCAGTTGAAGTTGGTGGCGGCACAGTTGTTGCATGCGGGGCGGTTGTTGTTGACGCAGTTGAATTTGGTGATGACACAGTTGCTACAGATAGGGATGTTCTTGTTATTTGCATTGTAGCTGAGGTAGTTGAAGTTCGTGGTTTCACAGTTGCTACAGGCAGCGATGTTGTTGAAAATGGCATTATTTTAGCACAGTTGAAGTTGGTAGAGGTACAGTTGCCAAAGACAAGACTGTAGACGGTTGTTGTTTGTAGTGGCGTTGTTGCTAACGCTGTTGAAGTTGGTGGTGACACAGCTGTTGCATGCGGGGCTGATGTTGTTGATGCAGTTGAAGTTGGTGATGACATAGTTCCTACTGACAGGGAAGGTGTTGTAGGTCCAGTAATTGTTGACGCAATTGAAGTTGGTGGTGGCATAGTTGCTACAGAGAGGTATGTTGTTGTTGCTAGCGTTTTCACTGAAGCAGTTGAAGGTGATGCTCAGATACTACAGACAGTTATGCTGTTGTCGGTACAGTTCTTGTCATCGGGGCTGTAGTTGTTGACGCCGTTAAGTAATTGATGGCATAGATGCTTCAGGCATATATGTTGTTGGTGGTGGCGTTGTTGTTAACGCAGTGGAAGTTGATAGTGGAACAGTTGCTAAAGATAGGGATGTTGTTGGTGGTGGCATGGATGTTGACACAGTTGAAAAATAATGGTGGCACAGTTATTGAAGACGGAGCGGTTATTGTTGAAGCAGTTTTAATTCATGTTGGCACAGTTGCTACAGCCATGGATGTTGTTGTTGGTTGCACAGTTGTTCAAAACAGGGATGTTGTTGATGGTACCGGTGTTGTTGTTGAAGCAGTGGAAGTTGTTAGTGGCAAAGTTGTTATTGTATTGTTGTTGTAGGCGTTGTTGTTAATGCAGTGGAAGTTGTAGCTGGCACAGTTGTTGCAAGCAGGGATGTTGTTGATGATACCGGCGTTGTTGTTGAAGCAGTGGAAGTTGTTGGTGGCAAAGTTGTTATATGCAGGGTTGTTGGTGGCACCGGCGTTGGTATTGACGCATCTTTAGTTCGTGTTGGCACACTTGTTCCAGGGATGCTGTTGTTTGTGGCGTTATTGTTGACGCAGTGGAAGTTTGTGGTGACACAGTTGTTGCAGGCGGGGATGTTGTTGTTGTAGGCGTTGTTGTTGAAGCAGTGGAAGTTGAAGCTTGCACAGTTGTTGCCAGCAGGGATGTTGTTGATTGGACCGGCGTTGTTGTTGAAGCAGTGGAAGTTGTTTGTGGCAAAGTTGTTATATGCAGGGTTGTTGGTGGTACCGGCGTTGTTATAGACGCATCTTTAGTTGGTGTTGGCACACTTGTTCCAGGGATGCTGTTGTTTGTGGCGTTATTGTTGACGCAGTGGAAGTTTGTGGTGACACAGTTGTTGCAGGCGGGGATGTTGTTGTTGTAGGCGTTGTTGTTGAAGCAGTGGAAGTTGAAGCTTGCACAGTTGTTGCAAGCAGGGATGTTGTTGATTGGACCGGCGTTGTTGTTGAAGCAGTGGAAGTTGTTTGTGGCAAAGTTGTTATATGCAGGGTTGTTGGTGGTACCGGCGTTGTTATAGACGCATCTTTAGTTGGTGTTGGCACACTTGTTCCAGGGATGTTGTTGTTTGTGGCGTTGTTGTTGACGCAGTGGAAGTTGGTGGTAACACAGTTGTTGCAGGCGGGGGTGTTGTTGTTGTAGGCGTTGATGTTGACGCAATGGAACTTGGTGGTTGCTTAATTGTTGAAGGCTAGGATGTCGTTGTTTGTGGCGTTGTTGTTGACGCTGTTGAAGTTGGTGTTGGCACAGTTGTTGCAGGCAGGGATGTTGTTGTTGGTGGCATTGTTGGTGACGCAGTGGAACTTAGTGGTGGCACAGATGTTGCAGGCGAGAATGTTGTTGTTGTAGGCGTTGATGTTGACGCAGTTGTAGTTGGTGGTGGCACAGTTGTGGTAGGCAGAGTTGTTGTTGTTGGTGGCATTGATGTCGACGCAGGGGAACTTGGTGATGGCACAGTTGTTGCAGGCGAGGATGCTGTTGTTGTTTGTGGCGTTGTTGACGCAGTGGAAGTTGGTGGTGGCACAGTTGTTGTAGGCAGGGTTGTTGTTGTTGGTGGCATTGATTGTTGACGCAGTGGAACTTGGTGGTGGCACAGATGTTGCAGGCGAGAATGTTGTTGTTGTAGGCGTTGATGTTGACGCAGTTGTAGTTGGTGGTGGCACAGTTGTGGTAGGCAGGGTTGTTGTTGTTGGTGGCATTGATGTCGACGCAGGGGAACTTGGTGATGGCACAGTTGTTGCAGGCAGGTGCTGTTGTTGTTGGTGGCGTTGTGTCGACGCAGGGAACTTGGTGGTGGCACAGTTGTTGTAGTCAGGGTTGTTGTTGATGTATGCGTTGATGTTGACGCAGTAGAAGTTGGTGGCGGCACAGTTGTTGTAGGCAGGGTTGGTGTTGTTGTAGGCGTTGATGTTGACGCAGTAGAAGATGGTGGTGGCACAGTTGTTGTAGGCAGGGTTGCTGTTGTTGTAGGCGTTGATGTTGACGCAGTAGAAGTTGGTGGTGGTACAGTTGTTGTAGGCAGGGTTGCTGTTGTTGGTGGCATTGCTGTTGACACAGTGGAAGCTAGTGGTGGCACAGTTGTTGCAGGCAACGATGTTGTTGTAGGCGTTGATGCTGACGTAGTAGAAGTTGGTGGCGGCACAGTTGTTGTAGGCAGGGTTGTTGTTGTCGGTGGCATTGTTGTTGACGCAGTGGCAGTTGGTGGTGGCAAACTTGTTGCAGGCGAGGATGTTGTTGTTGTAGACGTTGATGTTGACGCAGTGGATCTTGGTGGTGGCACAGTTGTTGTTGGCAGGGATGTTGTTGTTGGTGGCATTGTTGTTGACACAGTGGAAGTTAGTGGAAGCGTTGTTATTGGCGCTGCTGGTTGCACAGTTGTTGTAGACAGGAATGTTGTTGGTGGTAGCGTTGTTATTGGCGCAGTGGAAGTTGGTTGTTGCACAGTTGTTGTAGGCAGGGTTGTTGTTGTTGGTGGCATTGTTGTTGACGCATCTTTAGTTAGTGTTGGCACACTTGTTGCAGGCAGGAATGTTGTTTTTGGTTGCGTTGTTGTTGACGCAATGGAAGTTGGCGGTGGCACTGTTGTAGCAGGCAGGGATGTTGTTGGTGGTGTCATTGTTGTTGACGCAGTTGAGGTTGGTGGTGGCACAGTTGTTGCAGGCAGGACAGTTGTTGTTGATGACGCTTTAGTTTTAGAATGAGTTTCTGTAGGTAATATAAAGCATAAGGCATTGCAAAATTTACCATCAATACCAATTATCTAAAGCACTGTAGGCATTGTAAGCACTAGTGTATTCACAGCTACACCCCTGTTAATTACTGCAGTGAGCTTGGTATTTCCGTCTTTTAATCAGCTTTTTGATTGATAGATCAGTTAATAAAATGGCAATTTCTATTTTAGCAGGGATATTATTTCCTTAGAGCAATTGCACAAACCAAACTGGCTGTATTTTCGATTGAAATTAGTTTTAAATATACAACAGACAGACATAAAAATGCTTCGAATGATTTCATAAACTGAGATTTGTGTAGATCTTTAACGTAGTCTACGCAATGATATTATATATTTAGTAAACCATTTTTCAAATAAGGTAATTATACTGGCTTAATGTTACCTGGCAGACACGTGCCTGTTGCCCATATTCCTGTTATCGTGCATTTTAGGATCTTCTGATCTGAAGACAAATTATCTTTCTTTAGAATATGCTATGTGTTCATAATAGTAAAAGTAGGAAAAATTGTTTATCGTTCTACATGTAATTATTATCATTACAGTACCACATTTCCCAGTGATCAAAAGCAAATTTTATTTATAACTTTATTTCGAATATCCTTGAGCAAATACTTCTTACAATTTTACAAGGGGTCGGAACTAAGATGTTTACTCTATTTGAAATAGAGCATGGATTTCAATAGTCGCATATGTATTTTGCCATGATACAAAAACATTACGTTGTAACTCGGAGGATGTGCCTCCTCGAAATAACTTTTTGATTTTCGCAAACACTACTATACATGTTACTAGTAATATTCCCGAAATGACAAGTCACCAACGCGACATATAGGTTCCTAAGAGACAATTTGTAAGCATAAAGTATAGTTTGTGAAAACTAGAGATGATTCGCTGTCCTTACCATTGTACACACAGTTTGCTGTGTGTAGTTTTTCAGGGACCTTGCATATGATGTGGGCCTGATTTGGAACATATCCCTCATCACATACAACGGATGCCTTATCAAGGAGGAAGTTTTTGTCCGATTCCACCAGCTCGATTATACCATTTTCGATAGATGGTAGACTGCCGCATTCTTAAAATGAAGGCAAATATATACTTATACAAATCATTTTGCCCAAGATACTTTTCACTGTCATTGTTTTTACAATCCTTTTTGTTGTTGTTTGTTTTCTTCTACTTGAAAATTAAAGTAACAGAAGCTCTTCACGCGGTTTAATATCACATATATGCCAAATTTAGAATCGAAGGTAGAGATCGAGGCAACCGCGGTCAAGATATTTACAAATAGGTTTTTGTTTGGAGTTCGGCTCGTATGATACTTGATATGCCTCGGGTAAAACTGACATTGGATCACAAAATATATACCAGATAAATAGCCCCGTTTCACAAAATGTACATTATAGGTCTGGTATGACTGTATTTTGTACTTTCCGCAGAAGTCTCTTTAAAAAAGAAGCAGGCGAACATACGTCGCGAAAATAACAAATACTCTAAATTGAACAGTTTGCGCAATAAGCAATCTAATTTACATGATACAACATGTATTTGCATTTAAACCCCTTGTCGCGTCCGTGAAAACAAGACTTAAAAGAATAAAAGACTTATTTCAAAACTTATGTACCCCCTTTTTTATATTTTTAAAGTTAACACGAAAAAATATAAATGTGGAAACAAATAACAAAAATGAGAAGGAAGTAATAAAATACTTCAAATCTGTTTAAAAAAACACACAGAAAAAATGGTTCCTTACAGTGTCCTTCAAACAGTTCATTTCCGTGAAATCAATACTCTTTTATTGTTTCGTAGATTGTCAGGGTCAAAAATGTTTTGTCTTCATTAGACGTAAACATTAATTTTTTCTACAAATGCTAACCAGTCCTTTATGAAAATTTTTGCTATATATTGTTTTGTTATGAATTTCTGTCTCAAATAGATAGTAAATAATGGAATAGAGAATAATTGTCTACAATTTTCTTTAAATTTTGATTTGTAGATATAGTATTTTATTAACACTGAAATTTGATTTCATTTATAATTATGTTTATCGAATGAGAATAGTAATTGTTTCTTCTCCGACTATAGGTCAATACTGTGTTCTTCGTTTAACCAGGTTTTCACTCTTAACATAAAACGTTGTACAATAAAAAAAAATAGGTTCAATAGTTTCAATTTCTTTTCTACTATATGAACATAGGTTACTTTTCTTTTTTTCTTTATTCGATATAAAAAATGAATTTGTCACAAGAATGTTTTGATTAATTTTGAACTGAAATTCTCTTAATTTCATTTCCTTTATTGTGTTTAAATTGGTATTATATTCTCTAAATTTCTTTTCTGATACATCCAATTTTTGCGTCCACTTACTTGGTACAACTGTGTTTCCTGTTTCCGTAATCATATCACAGAATAATTTACTTCTCATTTTGGTTTTGATTAATATTTTAAGATATGGATTTAGAGGGACGTTTAATTTAAACAATGTAAGTTTATCTCTATTTTGCTTAGAATCTTAGAAACCCAATACACCGGTAAATTTACAATTACCCTGTGGAGATCTAAAAAGGTTCCACTGATTCCGTATTGCGTCTTTAGTTCGTGAATGTTATAAAAGTGCCGTCTGGTTTAAAAGATCAATGATATATATCATATTCTTGTTATACTAATTATTAAAATATGGTGTCCTGAATTTATCGTTGAACCATAGCGGAGAGTATAAAATAGTTTCTACGTTGTTAATTTCAACTCTTTCACACAAATAAATCCAATTTTTTAGTACATCAATCCAAAACGGATTTCGAATTTTATTTAATAACGTCTTTGAATATTGAGAACCTAGCAGAATTAAGTTTTTGAACGAAAAAGAACACAAAGAGTTCCATGTGTCGCAATTGTTTAAAATCATTCTTCTTATCCAGCTTATTTTAAGACAGTCGATAAAGGTTTTGACATTTATCATATTTTAACCTCCATATTCTATATCTTTTATTGCAGACTTTCTTTTGATTTTGTCTGGGCCATTGTTCCATTTAAATTTATATGACATATTTTCAATTTGTTTCACGAAATCAACTGGACGATTAGGTAGTGAAACAAACAAATGTAGAAAATTTGACCAAATCAATGATTTTAAGACCGTTACTTTGCCAAAAACAGTTATATTTCTTTTAGACCAGCTATTTATTAGTTTGTTGCACTTTTGTATTACTTGGGGCCCATTTCACTCCCAAAATGTTATGTGGATCAGATGAAAAAGTAACTCCGAGAATGTTTAAAGAGATTTGAGCCCAATCTAAAGGTATGTCTCTGCATAATTGAAGTCGGCAATTTCCGTTTGATCCTATCCAAAAAGCTCTTGTTTTCTCAGTGTTTATTTTTAAACCTGACATTTGGTAAAAGGTATGTAACGTATTCATGCAATTCTTTAGTGACTGTTCGGAACCATTAAGAAATAACTGCGTGTCGTCTGCATATTGCCTTATTTTGTATTATTTATTATTAGTGTTGTGCCGGATATATTTGTATTGTTCCTTATCATTTGTCCTAAGATTTCTGCACATAAAATAAAAATGTAAGGACAAATTGGGTCTCCTTGTCGACAACCTCTTTCTAGACAGAACAATTCAGATAAATGTCCGTTTTGTAAAATACAAGTTTCACTGCCATTTTAAAACAAACGTATCCACTTTTTGAACGATTGACCAAAATTGTAATAATCTAAAGTTGTATTGATAAAAGTCCAAGAGACAGAATCAAAGGCCTGTTGAAAATCTACTGACAACAGTAGACCTGGAGTATTGCTTGATTTGGTTTCAAATAGTATATCATAAATGAGTCTTGTGTTTTCTCCAATAAACCTACCAGCTATAAAACCTTATTGATCTGGATATATTAACATATCTAACACGGTTTTTAACCGAATCGCTATAACAGTTGAAGCTAATTTATATATAACGTTTAACATAGAGATAGGTCTCCAATTTTTTAAATATTGTCTATTCTTATTTGGTTTTGGTAGACACGTGACTACACCTTGCTTTTGTGTAACTGACATATTATTGTTTCTAGCTGAATGTTTACAGCTCAAAAATTACCACACAGCATATGATTTGGTATGTAATATCTAAAATATTTAACTGTTGTGCATAACCCCAACAAATATAACCCATTACACATTACAAGTTACTTATGTGCAAACAGTAGAAAACCTTCCGTATCTCCCTAAACGGTATTTCAAATAACTTACTGATATCAATGCACTGGTGTGGTTTTGTTGGTACGCACAGTTGTTGCTGGGAACATAGTCTGCTACCACATGAACCTGCCATCGTCTAAAACAAAAAAATAAAGCAACAGTCACTGTCATTATAATATTGAAGACTTTTCAAGTCATTAAATAGTGAGTTTGTGCAGTGGGTTTGATTCATGTTACTGCGGGTTCAAAACTTGGTGCCACTCGTCTTTTTTTCTATGTTTCTGTTTGTTTATCTTTATGTTGATCAAAGGGTTTATGCATTGAAGCGTGTAACATCCATGATTGACAAAGGTAGCGATAAACGTACGCGAGTCCAATTTATTTTTATTTTATTTGTTTTAGTCGATAAGGTTATAGGTCGACTACAAAGAAGCCATTGACTGGACAATCAAATCCATTTATGTCAAAATGCAAGTGATTATTTTAGAGGCAAGAAGGAGCTACAGAACACAGCTTAAGGATACCGTAAAATATATAAATGAATTCGTTTAAACTAATAACACAAATACGGTAAAAAATAGAATCTTACATAAAAAAAAAAAAAAAAAAGCGAAATTCAAACTCACATTGCTTTGTTAAGAAGGCTCTCGAGCTACCGCGAATTTCATTAACTAAACATTACAACAAAATACAAAAGATGTAATCAAAGCGGAATCCAAACTGTCTTGAAAACTACAAAAACAACGTGAATGAATTCGAAATAGACTAAACAAAGAAATATGCATGTACATACATCAACAATTTGTATGATACGAAAACCTTTGTATTGTCAAGAAATATTAGTAGACAAAGAAATGATTTTCCGTTGCTAGAATTTTGAATTGTAGTAAAATAAAAATAGAAGACAATTTGCTACGACAACCGAAACAATCAACAAAATAGTAAATAGTACATACACTAGGCCACTCAAAGACATCACTGAACACTGCTCCAGGTTGAGTCTCGAACTCTGACTCATTGACAAGTGAGCTGTTAATATTGTTTAGCTCACAACTCCGCATCGGAAGGTAAGAATTCAAGGACCTGCATACAGACAGATACATACAGTATCTTACACAATCATGGAGATCGGTCCTCGTTTCAAAAAAGCTGTGTCCTTTAAGCTTCTTATTTAAGTATTTTTGTTTCATGCCAAATGTTTTACATTCTCCATCAGTAATACAATAAATTGCTCTAAACTGTAAAATTAACAGAATAAAACTGTATCTCCCAAACATTTTGAACAAACTACATTCGTTCGAAAATGCAACGTATTCTATCCCTTCACCTACGCTCAGATAAATATTTATTCTTTTTAATTTGTTCATTAAAAGACTGCAAGGTAAGAATCGATTCAATCTCATATTTATTGCTAATCGTTTGCACGATGCACGTTTCAGCATGATGTTTATAAACGCCAGTCAGTTCAAAAACGAAAGTATTTTTACACTTCATTTTTCATTGTGAACATATGTTCTTAAGAGATAATCAAATTTTTTCCATGCAGAATATGTAAACTCTCAACCTTTTTGTATTTTTTTAATATAATTTGATCAATACAATAATTGTAATAATTTTTAATTGAATTTATTAGTTGGACACAGGTAAAGGGCCATCTGGACAGTAAGCCATGATGTATAAACCCAAGCTGTAAAACTTATTAAGGACAAATCATGACTTTACACTGTATATCAAGGTTTAGGAAATATATTTAATTATTTCCTTAAAATACCTTTACGAGTAATGGAAACTTTCAAGGCCCGATACATGCAACATGTGTTTGTTTATTGTTTTGTAAAATGTAATAGTGATCAGGTTATTAATGAGGACAGATATATAGGCGGACACTGATTGATCACAATATGCTCAATAGCCGTATGGTATTGATATAGGATAAGGGAATATGATTCAACTAAGAACTTTCGCTGACCACGAAGTGATCATGGTGAGTTTTTAGGATCGTTGAATGTGCGGCGTCCGTCCGTTGTCCGTCGTTTACATTTGCTTCGAATTACATCTCCCCTGAAACCACTAGGGCAATGTTTCTTGCATGAAGCTCTACCAAAGTTGTTCAACTAATTCCATTCCATGCAGAACTCTGGTTGCTATGTGAACAAATATGAAAAAAAAAACTTTAAAAATCTTCATCAAAACCGCAAGGCCCAGATCTTCGATATTTGGCATGTAGCATTGTCTAGTGAACCTCTACCGAATTTGTTCAAATCATGACCCCTGGATTAAAATTGACCCCGCACGGGGGTCACTTCATTTTACCTGGGTTTCGATAGGAAACACTTTAGAATTCCTCTTCACCAAAACCACAAGGCCCAGAGCTGAGATATTTAGTATTAAGCATTGTCAAGTAGACCTCTGCCAAGTTTTTGTTCAAATCATGCCCTTGGGCTCCATATTTGTCCTGCCTAGGGGGTCACTGGTTTTACATGGACATATATCGGAACTCCTCTAAAAATCTTCTCCGAAACCACAAGGTCTAGAGCTTAGATATTTAGTGTGAAACAGTGTCTAGTTATACTTCTACACAGTTTGCTCAAATCATGCCACTGGGGTCAATATTGGCACCGCCTAGGGGGTAACTTATTTTATATAGACATATACAGGAACACCTTTAAAAATGTACTTCTCCGAAACCACAAGGTCTACGGCCCAGATACTTAGTGTGTAACATTGTGTAGTGAACGTTTTAAAAGTGTGTCCAAATCATTCCCCCGTGATTAAAATTGACCCTGCCCGGGGGTATACTTGGTATAGGAAAAACTCTTCTTCTCTAAATCCACAAGGCCTAGAGCTGAGATATTTGGTGTGTAACATTGCCTGTTAAGTCCTCTTTTACGTTTGTTCAAATCTTACCCCTGGGGTCAAACGTAACCACGTCCGCGGGAGGAGTGAGTCGTCTCTTGTTTTATATAGAGTTATGGGAAAAACCTAGCTTCCAATGAGTTCCTATAACAGCCACTGACTAACCAAGCAACTACTGACTTCCTTAGGAACCAGTGACTTTCTTAGCAGCACTGTCTTTACCTAGCAACCAGTCACTTTCCCATGGAACAAATTACTTCCTAAGCAACCATTGATTTTCCCTAGCAACCAGCGACTATCTTAGTGCACTGGTACTCAGATGAGCGCCATAGGGTCATTACAGCCCTCTTGTTCAATAAAGCACCAATTTTACTATATTTCTCAAATAGCAAATAAGAGTACCGAACTAATCAGTTAAGTCGTGTGTCTACAAATATATAGATTTACCCTCAATTACTGCCTTAAACATGCATTGTATGTAAATGTTATGATACTCTAAGCGGGCATGTAACTTTAGCATCATCGAGAATACCATTGCAGAGATACGGTAAGGGACTTGCGACCAGCAGAAAGTTGATCCAATATCCTTATCATTCCTTTATCGGTAACGTTTATTCAATTTCTGAGTAGGACAACAGGATAATCAAAATGGCGGAATTACGACTTCCACAGAAGCACTTAAGTATCTTTGTTTTATCAAGTAAACAAGGACACAGAATAAGAACGATATGGTACTGTTACAAAATGACCTCGCATCAGCATAACGTTGTGTTTGTTTGTTATTTACTTGTTGTTAAGCTAGGCCTTTTTATACAGAAATTGTTCTTATGTAATATTTTAATTTCAGAACACTGTTACTTCGTCCCCATTTTCCAGTTCTCCTTGTAGTTATTAAAATGAGCTATATATCTACATGAAAACACATGACCTTTGTCACTACAGTGTGTGAGACCTTAAACAATACAAAATTAGAAGTGTATAGCTAGTTCTTAGTCCATGTAAATGTTCTTTCTGTTTGGCGCGTTTAAGATTTATGCTTATTATCCCAATGACATACAAGGCAACAATAATTTGATTGTGTTCCTACTTAACCTTTGTACACTAATCTAATTCTTTTTGTATGCTTGAAATTCAAACAAAGTCAAGTTCATGTACATATAATAAGGACGCTAGTACATTTTATTTATCAACTTAATGCACAGAAAAAATGAGTGTAACAAACACTCATTTTCTGTTTAGTACAAACTGTGTACAAATGTGTTTAGATGAGTGACACGTCTTTGTATCATGTTATTACTGTATAAAGTCCGCCTGTTTCCCTATCATTGCACTTCACGTTGACCTCATCATTTTGATGTACAGTTGCCACAGTACCAGTCTCCAACCACTGAAAATGACAAAGTACCCAATTGCAACGTAATACATATGTGTTTTAAACCATATCCTGCAATAAAGATAAGTATAGCAATGTCTTCAACAGCAGATTCTAAGTGAAATACTGTTAGAAGACTGAATCACATAATAATGACAATTGTAAAAGACATTCAATTGTAATGCAATTTCTAAACAGTAGTTTTGAAAAAGTCAATTAACTTATATTCTTTTATTTTGACTTCAGTCAAGAAAAAACACACGCGTTTAATATAAAATGGTAAGTTTAAAATGTACATAAGATTAGAATAATATATTTTTTATTTTTAAAAAAAAAATTTTTTTTTTTTTAATTTTTCCCAAATTTTTTTTTTTTTAATGTTATCTTCAGAATGGTGGTACCTGGCAAACGGAAGGAAACAGATGTAAAAAGTAACGCCGAGGACCAGATCAAATTTGTGAGCCGTGTCGGAGAGGTCCACTAGGCAAGGCTACATACCAAATATCTAAGCTCCGGGCCTTCTGGCTGTTGAGAAGATTGTTCATGTGTTTCCTTTCCGTTACCATGACAACCAGAGTTCTGCATTGAATGGTATTATTTGAACAATTTTGATAGAGGTTTATGCAAGGAATATCCCTGCTTAGTTTCATCAACATTCGCCCAATGGTTTTAGATGATATGTTATTTTAAGGAAAGGGTAAACGGACGTAAGACGAATTGACATGACGCGAAAGTATCGATCGCTCCGCCTACCGACCACAAGATCGATAGATAACAAAACCTCCGACATGCGTTAGTGTTCAGACAGTATCTATATGCTGAACTTACACATTTTGACTCAGGGATGGAAACACAATTAATAGGGATTTTGTTTTGTTTTCGAAATTTATGTTTCCTTTTAAAAAAAGAACAAGATACATATCACGCATTATGTGCATACATTTTAAACTTACCCTTCAAGACGGGGGAAATGAGTGCACAAAATGCCGAAAGGATCTCGAAACGGAAACTATTTTAAATATATATTTAAAAAAAAAAACATTTTATACATTGTAATGTAAATAATGTATTCACAATGCATTTTCACAGGTTTTTTTTTCACCACCATGGAAAATATGCTCGTTCAAATATAGTACTTTTTGTATGTCGTGTTCAGTATTTACACGTATCCTGGTACTTTATTCTGAAGATGTATCACAATATCAAAGTTTGAAGTTTGAAAGTTTATTGGCAAAGCGGCATTTAATATGGTGATAGCGATGCCAGAGGACAAACAATTATTATCTATTGAATACAAACGAAACATTCAAGTTTTACTAGTTAACGATGAATCATACATGTTTATTGTACCATGAAATCTGACCCGTCAAGCAGGGCGGCATTGAGATGTATATCAAACATATCTCCCGGTGACATACCGAAACAAAGGCAAGATGTCACACTGTATATTATGTATTATCTTTCTTGACACGTGTCTGTTTATAGGTCCATGATATAGAAAACAGCCATCGGTTATGCAAGAAATAAGTGCAGCACGTATGTTTGAAGTCGCATTTCACAAAATATTTGTGCAGAACATATATAAAATGTAATGCGTACAGTTAGGGGAGATTACAATTAGTTTTTGAAAACTTCTCAACAATTGCCCTCTTCCTATCTATATCTAATATCAGTTAAATGCAATAATTATTAATTCTAATATTATTCCTAAAAATTAAGGTTTCGTATGATGCACGCCGACATAACATACATTTAGTCTCCATATAGACTAAGTATATGATTATAACTAAATTATCTATTCTTTCTCCTGAAAGTTTCCGTGAAAAACTAAACAGTTTGAAAAAGATTTTAATTAATCTAGATATGAATTAATATAAAATGACAAAACTAACCGACACATTTAGCATGGGTCACGACACGGACCTTACATACACATATTGGTCCGTGGTCACGATTTAGTGCCGGTTTAATTGTTTCCGTAAGCAAAGTATCATTTAATTTCTTTTCTGTTCTTGGTGTTAACTTGATATAAAGCCCTTCGTAGTAATTCATCATCATTTTTATATAATTATTACATAATACAGCCATCTATCCACGAAAACAATGACCCTATATACTCAAGCTCTGTTACCACTTGTCGGAGATAAACTCTCAAAAACAGAACGCGTGGAGGTGTGTAAAAATAGTGATGTTTGATTGGTCAGTCGAACGATTTGATTGACAGGCGGCGTCATGTCAATAGTAACGTGCAACGGACGCCGGGCGGTGAGAAAACCAAGTAGCTCATCCTGGCACTTTTTGCCAGGTGAGCTCAAAACATGCGAGATGATAAAAACGTCTACAGTATAGACCAAGTCCCTTTTACATGTAGTCAATTGGAATCGGCTATTAGAAACTAACAATTTTATAGTAGATGCAATAGTTGTATACTTAAGACTCGTAATTTCAAGCAGTCAAGGATATTGATGTTAGTGACAAGCGGGCCACTGTGCAGGAGACTTGGACAGTTGTGATCAAACTTGATATAGGTATCGGACAGTTGATTGAACAGTATTAGAATTTTTCAAATGAAGAAATTCATCACTATATGGATTCCGTACAAATGAAGTGGTATACTGTGCAAAATGCTAGCAAAAGTTGCTCTGAGTTCGTTGGAACGAAATTTCAAGGCTAGGCAGCTATAAATTACACATCGAATTGTGTGATTTTTTTATCTTGCTACAGCAGCCTACGTCAGTTATTGTGAATTCATGAAATCAAACAACTGCAATATTCACATTACCACTCAACAATGGCTATACCTGAATTCCGTGCATTAAAAATGCATAAACGTAAACAAATACTATTTCGCCTGTCAAAATATCAAATTTAAATTATTCCCGCAAAGCTTTTTTTGAATAGTTTGTGTATGGCAACTGGTGAAAATCTCAGACTTTATTGCCTTTTCGCTCATCAAACATTCATGACGCTGTGCATAAAACCACTGAGACGTAATAGAAAGTGTAGCATAAAAATATTTCGTAATAGTATGCTTTCAAAAGCAAATTGACAAATATTTTATGATTTCATACTGTCATTAACAATTCCATCAAGGGATGTTATTCATGATTCTCGGATTTGCAAGTTCAATCAGAATGGCAAAGAAAGACATTATTTGTTGATGTTATTGTTGTTGTTGTCAAGAACGGAAATTTATGTAAGTAGATGCTTATTTGTCATTCGTTCGAATTGTATCAGAAACACGTCCGTTCATAAGCCGTATGTAATTACCGAAATTGACACATCTGCTTTGAGTCCTATATAGAGAAGAGCAAAAAAGTAATTGAAGGGACAAATTGGTTGGTAGTGGTCATGCTTGGATTTTGTATCGTATTTGTCCCGTGTTTGGACCAAAGAACATTCTGTTAGAGTTTATTAGAATGTTTTATGTAAAATACATCCAATTCCCTAATTATGTTGTTGTTTTCTCTAATTCAATGTTGTTATTTTCTGTAATTCAGCATTGTTATTTTTGGTAATTCTGTATATCATTCTAGGATACATATAGCTTTTATGTTGTCAGGTATAAAGAGTAACAGTATTTTGTGTCCGAATTTACTTAATTTATGAAAAAACTTTTGAAAAAATGATTGCATTCGATTTTCTCATCTTATATTGAATGTATCAATGCACTGAGAGAGCTGCTATAGGAGCGGACCATGAAAAATAACTATACCGTGATATTAAATATTGTTCTGCTGTTCGCGCCATTCAAATAAGCAGTCGTTGATAAACTGAATTAAACATCAGCCAACTGCTGTGTCTTTGTTACTCCTTGTGAGACAGAGACGTATTAAAACAGAATATTTTACACATCTCTGTTTATGAGACAAGTTTAAAAACAAAGACTAATTGGGTCTTCTGCAACCTTAGAGAAAGTGATTTATTACAATAGCATATCAAATGCCACTTACCCTGGTAGCGGTAAATAATGTTGCCTTTGCGATCAACGCCAGCACGTCCGTCGTTCACTGTTCAGTCAGTTAATTTTCATCGACCATTTTCTCCAGGACATAACCTTCCAATTTGGAAGATGCGCAAGTCCGTTTTATTTTTTTAAATTAAGCTGGGTAAAAGTTAAAGCATGTGCGCTAGATAATTGAATGACCGGCTCAGCACTTCAGCCCTTTGGATCAATGAACATTAAAGACAAATGGCACGGCCGATAAGTATGCCTAGCTAAAGAATGGCCCGACAGACGGACCACAAACGACGGCATTGTTTTATACAAAAGAGAGAGATCAGGAGTAAATTTAAGTTTGTAGTGCAAAATAAAAGTGAATTATTAATTAATCAAGGTTTCAGTACAATTGTCAAAGTACTGTAGTGTTTACTACTTCAAAAATGGAAGAGGTTAGTATATGTAAATCTTAGTGAATTGGTACAAGTGTTTAAGTGAACAAGTGTTTAAGTGTTTGAAAATAAAGGAATACATGTACATGGAAAGTGAAAATGTTATACAAGTGTGTGTTCAATTACCTTACCTATAGGTAATCTTTTGTATGTGAACAATATGTAGGTTTACAACTTTGTGGATATATTGTGAAACAGTGATTAATGAAGTGCAAGTAGTATAGAGTTAAGCTACTTGGGAAATTTATGGCAGTGCTAAGGTTGTTGACCAGTGTGACTAAGTGGCATAGTGATACAGAACATTGATGATTACTCTGTACCTGTTCCTTCTAAATAGATGTGTGAACTGAGTGCCAGCTACCTAATAGTGTGTTCATTAGTTAAACCATGAAAACCACTTAGTTTCTTGTATCATTTCAGATGTAAATATTCATACTGTTCATACTTATGTATATATTGTAAATAAAATATAGATTAGACATTTGCCTCCATATCTCTGACCCCCAAGTGCAACCACAATCTAGTAACCAGACGAACCCTTAACTGAAGTAACCTGCGTAATAATCATTCAATTTGAATAGGCCTTCCCGATGGTACGTTTCACAAATAAGTATAGTAAATATCTTTATTAGCAGATTCCTAGTGAAATTGTTTATGTGTCTGTTATGGCTGCCACGTTATTGATAACTACAGTTCATAATATAGTAAAACAATATAATAACAATAAAATAGGCAAAACACAAGTCAACCTTTTACGGAAGACTTAGAAGAAGCATACTATTTTGATAGAATTTCTCTATTGTCTTAATTTCGGTAAAGGTAAAGTATAAATATATTGTACATTGTGAATGCAAAAGACACTTTTGAGACATTTCTAAACCTGTTGCAATATTCAAATTGTAAAGTATTTGTTTTACTCGGATGAAAAGTGACGAACAAGTTATTCGTTACAATACAAAAAAAAAATGTATTCAAATTGCATTTGTTTTATTCAGATGGAAAGTGACACACATGAATTTTCGTGGCGAACATGTCAAATATTTTTTTTTTACTTAAAAGGGTTAACACAATCTGATTTAAATTTAAAATAATTTTCTGGAGAAAGATCGGATATTATGACTCGAGACAGAAATTGTTTACGAATAAAACTGCTCAATTATCTGCCTCCGTGGAAAAGTGGTTACAGTCGCTGGCTTGAAAACTTTGTACTCTCACATTGAATTAAGGTTTTTGATTGGGGGAACTACTACCGACCATGACCCCTTATGTGAGAAAGTAATCGGAATACATGACCCAGTTTGAATAGAGTTGGTATATCAGTTTTAAGTTCTTATCCAGAAAATCATAAAGAAGGAGACGTCTACCCCTCTTGAGAGTTGAATGAAATAGAAAAGGTTGTAAGCGAAACATTCGCTTCCTTCGATTGACTATTTTGGTGGTAGGTTGTAAGCAGAATTTATCAATTTTATTCAAGTTGTAAAAGCTCTTGTAAGTTACATTTCGAACCCTTAATGATTGCTTCATGGAGTTCTTACGTACATGTACGCTATTCAAATTTCTGTTTAACGGCAACAGTAGGTACCACTTTACAAAGGGCAGGCTTTTCAAATCAATGGATTTTGTCAGTTACTGGTCCTAGAGGAACGTCAACGTTTTTGCTCATATGCAAAACATACTGAGGATGAAAAACATCACTTCAGTAAAGTGTTCCCAAATACAAATCAAAATTATGTGTCAAATCAGCAAATTTCTCAAGATGTAGCTATTCAGTCAACAGTACAGGAGCCTGTCTATTCTATTGCCAATGAGCCAACAACGAGCTTGTTATTCCAGTAAGCCATAAAAGTATTTACAAATGTACATGTCTGTAACATGACAGGTACACACACAAGGCTTGTACATATCCTAGACTCAAAACAATATCACATGTAATTTTGATTGACCACGCTAAATGAAGGAGGATTTCAAATTGGCAATTTAATAGATCTATGGTAATTAGTTAAATTGTATGTATAATTTTTGTATGTTTTTTGTAAATAATAAATAAAAAGGCATATTTTGACCAACACGTGACTACAGATTTTTGTATTTAACTATCATAAAAAAGGCTCCTGATGCCCTTAATATAAATAATATGTCTTTACGACTTTCAGTCTCTATCCAATACACTTTTCATATAAAAAGCAACACTTCTCAGCACATTATCTGACGGAAGTAGGTAAATTTTGCATAACTGGTGCTAATCTGTTTCAATAAGCCTATTGAGATTGTCTCCCTTTGCGGGTATTTATTTTATGCGTTTTCAGTAAGAGCCTATTACATATATGTAGCGCGTCCGTCGTAAAATCAGTTTATCCGAAAAACCTATGATTTGTAAGGACACTACAGTAATGCTTTTAAAACGACGTTTATTCGTCACTTTTCATAACCAATGTCAAATGCATTTCTTTTAACAAACAATCATTGAGCTTGTCTAGACTAATGACTTAAACTGTCATGTATCTGTGCAATTATGAACTATCAGTGGATATATGGTTCAGATATGTATAAAAAGTGAGTGGTAAACTGTAATATGTATTCTAACACGGTGTTCAATAGTCCATTCTACATTCAATGTGTTTAGTGACTATGATAATTGTGTAATGGGAATCATTCGGATGACACTGGATGTATTGCCTAACACAACTATAGGTTTTAACTTTTACTGAATCAGATTTGATAATTCGTGCCCTCGACGGCTCAAACATGAACATTTCAGAGGATGGGTTTGCGAATTTACATAGCTGCAAACATTCTTATAAAGATTTACAAGGCGTAATTATAGCTGTCAATCAATTTAAAAATTCAACTGAAATTTAAAATGAAGTAATAGAACTTTAAAATAAGACCAGTAAACAGTAGCCTGTATTGCCTCCTCGGGTAAAGTAATTTACTTATTTAAATGGGAAATCATAATTTCTTAATTACGCATTTCTCATTTAAGACAAGGGTGATTGAGTAAAGCATTTAATCATTAATATTGTAATTCCAAAGAGCATAACTGCCATCAAGGAACACGCACAATGCATCTGTGCAAAACTGACAATGGTCAGTCATTTGTCCACAAACTTTCAAAAAATTGAATTCAGTGTTTAGTTTTAACTCTCAATGACACGAACCAGCAATGACTGACAGTCATTTCACAAAAAAACCTGTGTTTGTATCAATAAAAGTCTTTCAATGAAATTCCGTTTCAAGCTTGACTTCTAGAGCGGATGGAGGAAGCGGAGCTTCTCTCGTTAAACATATTTGCTCATTAGAAAACCGTTTGTGAGCAAGTAGCGTATCCGTGCAGCTTTGCCCTTGTAATATGTGTAAACAATAAAAACATTAACGTGACTTTATAATTGAGTTTGAACCTTGAGAGCTGTGATGTGAAAAACAAATAAACAGATATTCATCCGTCAATTCAAATGTAGTCCTTACTTATATAATAAAGTGTCGTTTTCATCCGTATTCAGAAGCCTTATTCATGCAAGATTTTCTTTTGTTAGAGTTGTCAACCAAAAGGAGCGTGGATGAGTATTCTTGCAGGCCTACTAGCAGATATCTGTTGTTTACACCATATTTTACAGTCAGGTGACCAGGACTTAAATCCCGTTGTTCTCTATTATATCTCCTTATTTATAGCTTTGGCTTTTGAACAGAATCTTGCAAAGTACCGCTAGTTTAAATATATGTTTAGAAGACTGTTATCTTTTAATTGAGTTAAGTCTACTTTTATCCGACTGGTATCTATTCCTAGATGATTGTTGTCAAGAGTGAAGTTTCCTGTAGATGGAACATTATATAGGTTCGGTAAAATAGTGAACATCTGCAAAGTACATAGTGCTTTTAGTTGAAGAATATTTTCTACAAATTTTATACTTTATTATAATTAAGCTATCGATAAAACAGTTGATTCAAAGCGTCTGTCGGTGTTTAAAATTATTTCAGTTAAATTCGTTTTCATTACTGTAATAAACTCAGTTTGCACATATCCAAATAAAAACATTTGTCTTCAGAAAAATCTGAGACAGTAACTTTATGAGTAAGGTTTTAACTATTTTGTAATCATTTGTTTTATTTGTTAATTTTTGTCATCATTACAAAGATGCTTACGAGGAATGAAAAAAAATAATCACATGAAAAAAAAGTAGGCATGGGTCCCGAATTTTAAGTTTTAGGTGATTTTGGATTTGCCGTATTATAAATTTCTTAGATTTGCGATTTCTGATCGAATAATTCAGTTTATATATTATATTTTCTAGTTTAAAGTTTTGAAGATCAAACAATATTTCTATGAAAGTTTTAAACATTGTCTGTGAAAACATTGTAAACATCGGCTTTTTTACGACCAGACACATACGCCCTCATTTAGAATAAGTAAAACCCTGGCTTGTGCTCAACCCTTTGCAAAGACTGGTAACACCAAAGGCTACTGCTGGAGATGGAGATGACAGTGAATGTAACATCACATATGGGCATTAGCCCGAGATTGAACGGGCTAAAGTGGTCGTTGAGGTTATGTGATTTACATTGCATTGGTTAAGTCCCAGTTTGACAAATATGGTGTATATCCTCTGACAAGACACATAGCTCCACAAGTGCATCGGTCAGCAAAGACAATTTAGCGATGAAACCTGCAGCCTCTTTTGTTCGAAATTCTAGACGAATTCAGTAACAATAATTGCCGTCTTGTTTCAAATGCAAAAGGTTTCAATAATGTGAAATATCAGGGGAGAAAGCTTGCTTTACAACTGTTCAAGAAGAACAAATTCATTAAAGCCAATTCACCTCAGAGATATAAATGTTATACCACAGTACAGCGAAAGGTCCTTGACTAATTGTATCTATTCACACCTCGCTAATCCATCTGGCAATTAAAAATCAAATAAATAGTAAATGAGAGGGAAACATACATTACATTTTGAAATGAATTTAGTTCGTCGAAAATGTTTGGAAGAAATAGTTGTATTATGTTGATTTTGCAAATGAATGTGATTTTTAGTAACAATCTAGGAGAATGTACAAAATTTCATTTAAAGCACGAGTGTTTAAACAAGAGGCTGATAGGTCACAGTTTTTTTGCAACGAGGACAGATCTTCATAATTGCATTAAATACTGTACGTATCTGCCAGTCTGTAAGTCTTTCGATTTTGAAATGTCGACACAGCTATGTGAACTGCATGATGTTGACAGCTTATCCGCCCACGAGTCAGAGTTCGAGACTCAAGCTGGAGCAATTTTCAGCGATATCTTTGGATTGCCAAGTGTATGTACTTTTAATTTGTTTTGCTCATAAAATGTCTTTCTTTCTTATTTTCTTCTTTTTTCTGTTACATTCATTACTTTCGAATAAGCGTTCTAGGAAAACAAACTCACAGAGACATGTGTTTCATTTCGCCGCCTCTGGAATAATCTATAAACAGACCTACATTCGTATTTTTAAAGAGAATAGCTGTTAATGTTAAAGAAAATCTAACTTTAAAAAAATCAGGGTCATTTAAACTAAAGTCGTATTTAGTAATCAAATCAATATAACTTTTACATATTTTTCTAGGAGATTGCAGGTAGCTGCGGTATAATACCATGCTACCCTCAACAATTGTGTGTTCCAACAGAACCATACCAGTGCATATATATCAGTAAGTAACTTTGCTTATTGTTTGGAGGCTTATATCTCCAAGGTTATATTTTCCTGCGCATTTGCACTTTTGAGATATTCTGAATCTACATCGCTGAATATATTTGCAGGGGATACTTTCAAGCGCATGCGTATCAGTTCATCAAAATGTGATTGAAAATTGTTGCATTTAAATAAACCCCAAAATATTTGATTACAATTAAACACTGTATGAAAAGAAATAAAATATATAAAGGAAGTTAACATTAGCATACTAAGTCAAAGTAGAGCACTACTATTCAAAAGAAGTTCCTTTTAACTTTTTTTGAAAGTTTTCACTTTCCGCTGGCCAGAACAGTTTTGCTGGCAATTTGTGAAATCATCTTTCAAGACAATGTTCTGGTAGCCAGACAAGCTCTGTTTAGTTGTTAAATTTATACATTTAGCAGAATAGTTAGTCAGGTATTTTTTAAATCAGTAAGATTGAATTACATGTATTAATAGTTTATATTACAGTTTGATCAATGTATCCAGCAATTTGAAAACATGTATTTATCTACAAATATAAAAGTTTGATTTTTGATAAATTTATCCCGCAAATTCCTAAAAAATAATCATGGACAAACAGCCCAAAATATCGATTTTGAAAGTTGTTGCTACATACGCTTCGACTATAGTATCAAATATCTTTAAATAGTAAACTCATACAGAGCATGTACTTGCATTGTAAATATATCAAAAGAACAATTATGTACTCCCGACCACTCAAGAGGTTGCAAACGAAATTGACCTCTGCTGCATTAATTCTTTCCTTCGACGCTACATGTAATAAGGACAGAACGTCACAAAGCAGCAAACAAAAATACTATACTATATATTAAATGATCAACTGAAGTTCTTTCAACAAAAATATATTAACAGATATACGAACATTAAAAAATATCGTTATTGCGGTGGTAATGATAATAAAATGTTTAACTTTTATTTCCACAAGACACCACCAGCCATGCACATGATGCAAATTGCTATATTTTCTCTGTACACATATATTTTTTGTGTACATGTTAATTTTCAGAATGTGACAGTCAACTCCCTATCGAAAATGGTGTAATAGAGCTGATGGAATCGGACAGAAACTTCCTCCTGGATAAGGCGTCTGTGGTATGTAAAAGAGGATATGTTTCAAATCAGACCGAGATCATTTGCAAGGCACCTGAGAAACTGGAGATATCGACTTGTGTGCACGAAGGTAAGTTTACAGAACTATCTCCACTCTAATGTCTTTAAAAAAAACGGTACTGTGACGTGTTTATTTGTCTTTTCAATGTGCCTGTAAATTATCTTCTTTGGATCTAGGAGTAAACCTTCTCAAATGTGTGTCCACTTATTCCTGATATCGGAAAGCGGACGTGACATCGGGAATCCTTCTTAATAGCTAAAATATGTCTTGACATCATTATCGCAAGTAATAGGACGTAAAACTTTCCAAATTTGTTGCACCAACTTCGTTGTAAGTCCAAACTGTGTGTGTGTGAAATGATTACAGAACAAGATGTAATAGCTATACATTTGTGACTTGAGAATGCTTGGTTTCACAAATTCTCAATTTATTATTGGATACTATTCTATTCAGTATTGTCATCGTTCTGTTTTCATAACAGCCCAAATTTACTAAAACTAAACAAACTATACAGTGATGCAAAATGAATGAAAACAATAATGGTAAATATAGTAATAAATATAGTATATAATATAGTGGCAAATAGTGGTAAAAACTAATACATGCATACAAAAGTCAGCATCTTTATTTATTGAAATGCTACAGTTAACGAGCAATCCTCTTTTAAAGCTTATGCCTTTGCCTGTCTGAAATCTTTAAAGTAGCTTGTCTGGTTTATTGATGAAGCTTTATCGATTAAATCATGCGCATTGAATTACAAGATGTATATTAGAGAGAAAACTTTAACTCGTGAAAAGGTAATAAAATTGTTTCTGACAATATTGTTTAAATTTATTGAACCAGTTTACACTTTATTTCAATAAAAAATGAAAACAGTATTTTTGGACAGCAAATTACCTGACATAAAACATTTGTTTAAGCTTTACACAGGGATAGGACATTTACAGTTGAAAAAAGTTTGATATCTATACATACCTGACTAATATTTATCAAGTTATGAAACTAAAATACCATATTACAGTTTTATCCAGCTGCTTTTATTTTTAACTTATTCATATTTATATCTTCTTGTGTTGCTAAAAGTTTGAAAATAACTATTTTTATTACCGAAATAAGTATTTTCACTAGCTTAATCAAGAATCACATTTTGACCTGTTTAAACAGTTAAGTGGGTTTGACAATTACTGCGATATATAACTTGTAACTAAAGCCGCTATATAGCTTTATTCTATTATGAAAATGTAATGATTGATCGGTACATCGAAATTTAATATAATATAATTATACAGTATTTGCGCATGAAAAATAAGTAAACGGAAAATAAAGAAAAGAAAAGTCATCTTTAAAAATAGGTATTTTCTGTTCGCGCATAATATTTGAAAAGACAACAACTTTTTAACCACGATTGTCAAGATACAAAATCGTAACAGAACCCAATTTGTTTGTACGATATTTTATCTTTTTTTTTGCCTCCCCTGGCAATAACACCAACAACTCCAGTTTACAAGAGTCATTAATAAACGCGCGCTCTATTTTAACGTTTCAAAGTGTACAACTGTGAGTCCACTATAGCTCAGTGGTTAAAGCACTTGACAAAGATAATAAAAAAGTTATAGATGAAAAACATGTGAAAAGCAGGTGAAATAGAAAATACGGCAACGTTCGGCGAAGAGTACGTGAGAACGGATAGACGATTACTAGGGCGGAAGTTACTGAAAAGGGAAGGGTGAAGTGAGAGAAAGGAGATAAGGCAGACCCCAAAAATGTAAACCTCCTTGATGTTACTTTTTACCTTTTCTTGATTCACTCTGATGATACTGTCGCCTTTTTATCCGGTACCAAATGGCTACTCCAGCTCTTCCGTAGATAATAACAATACCTGAAAAGCTGATCAATAAGCTACCTGTATATTGTGGTGGCCAAAGTCATAAATTGCCTTTATGCAGGAGCATTCGGAACTGAAGTATACGTCTTTGTCTTCAGATCTGGTTGGTCTTACATGCACTATAAATGGAACATGGGAAGACGCTTCGTGTTTGCCAGGTAATTTTTACAGCAATCTGTTTTCTAATGTACGCATTATCATTCAATATCAACTGTTACGTGCAAAAAATTACTTCAAATTCCAATTATTACTTCAGATGTTGACATTGTTAGACTCGTAACCAATCGATATTTCTAACGGAAAAAGTTGTAAAACAGTCATTACAGTGCTTTTACAAACAAAAGTACATGTCTAAAATGAAGCGTATTTTTTGTTAAAGTATTATTGCAAAATTGAAAGAAATGGAGCGCTTTCTAGCACTACGTAACGAATTTAAAAGAACGGCATACTTGAACATTATTAAGATATATCGGATGTTCCATTTTTTATTAGTAAATCATTTAAAAAAACAATTACTTAGGTCATTTTATTATCATCAAGAATTATAAATATAAGTTCAAAACGTCTTTCTGCTTGAATGACTCTTGATTTGAAATATGGTGCATTAACAATTTAATATATATATCATCGTTCTTGGCATGATTTTGGCTGAAAACAACTCCAGCAGAATATGAAGACAGAACTTGATTATGAAACAGTAAGCAGTGGTTTTCTTTGCTAACCCGTGGGGAATTATGTAATTAGTAAAATAATAAGTCATACATTTCTTATTTTCGCGATTCATTCTACATTCGATTTATTGAGTGAAAATCAATCAATAGAGTTATGGCACTCCTAGAGCGTAATTGTCGTGGCGGGATATACGCAAGCAGACAAAGGTCTGGTCTGTGCTGTATAACGAACATTTATTATCCATAAGTGTATACATTGCATTTAAGAGAAAACGCAAATGACTAAAACAATAAAATAGTACATGACACATTCGATTGCTTCGATCATTTGTCAAGTTTTGGGTTACGCTTCGTGCATTTGTCAAATGTTATGCTATATTATTAACGTCTCGAATCAGCACAGACTGAGTCAATTCTTGAATATTGCAAGGACAGGAATCATAATATTTCAAGAGTTTAATAAATGTTTTAACTAAAACGTCCAGGGTTACTGGAAGAAACATTCTCTCTCATTCACAAAGTCCCGTATGTGCGAAAAATTCGCATCAGTGAAACTCTGTTCATTATTTGTGTTCGTTTAGTGTAAAACTACGTAACTCGAAAATTACAGTCAAAGTTTTAAAAACATTTTGTATAGACTTGTAGCAATATCCGAATAGCATCTTATCAAGCTTAACCTTAAAGCATTCCTTTGGCCAATTCGATTGTTACAACGTTTCCGTTTGATATTATAGGTTGCTCAGTACAGCCAGCCGAGTTCATGGGAAGTTTAAACCACACTACAGGTGGGTATACCTGCCAGAGATGGGACAAACATTATCCTCACGAACACGAGTATGAGGTTGATCGTCAATTCCCGGATGGTAGCACCTCTGCTGCGGAAAACAATTGTCGAGCCATTTTCGAAGTGTACCTCTGGTGTTTCACAACAGATATTTCTAAGAGATGGGATTATTGCACAAAACCTGTGGAAGTCTGTTGATTTATATGTATTATTAGCGAATGTGTATCTGTTGATATGTGATAAATATCTAAATTTAGCTAATTGGTATCATTTTGTTTTTATTACGGTCAAGGGCACAGCTTTCTTTGACAGTAAATAATCCTGCGCCTCACAAATAATGAAAATCTGCACATTACTTGATTGCATATGCCTGTAGATTTACATACAGTGTATACCAAACACTTGGTATGTTGTATACGTTGTATATAGAATATAGTGGTACTTTGAAAAGGAATAATATGTTGTTTTTCTTAAAAAGCATTGTACGACAGAGTCTTGGAATTTGGAAGGTCATTTTTAGATTATCAGGGTTCATGGTCTATAGGTCAACAATCTGAAAAGGAGATTAAACCAGTGTGGGGCTTTAATTTCGTATCAGCTTCAATACACACTATTATTAACTAATAAGCTAAGACATTGTTAAAAGTTTGTATCTTTATTAAAGCTAATAAAACATATGATAATAAGCATTTTGACTATTCATAAGTGCAGGGATCGGATCAGACCCAGATTTTAGGAAGAAGTGACTTCTACCTCTTGGAGAAATAGGGAGAAATTTCAGGAACAGGTAAAAGTGAGACACATCTGCATTAATTTTGCAAATTAATTTCTATGACGGATGGTTGTAAAATGAGGCCTCTAGATTGTATACAAATAATAGAGCTGTTAACCCCTACCATGATTTTTAAAAATTGTATTCGTGTTTTAGCATTTATTTATTTTAACTAATGCTCTGTATACTTAATATGTCCGAAATGCTCTGTGTTTTAAGAGGTCCAAAATTTCGTTTATACGGAAAACGGTTCAGTTGCCAGATTTTGTGTTTGTAATTTTGTAAAGTCATTGTTTCAAAATTTCATATCTTCATAACATATATTTAATGAATTATCATTTTTGATTAAAACTGTTTTATACATGTATTTGACAACGTCCGAAATTTTGGTTATCCGGATATCGATACAGATTAGTGATTTCGTAGTTGTTTTGTTTGGTAAAATAGTAAAAAAAATAGATATTATTGTTTAAATTTCTTAACATCTAAATGTTTGCAGATAAACGTGTATGAAAATTTAAGTGGCATGAAGTATAATCAGCCTCATTCTGTTTTTAATTTAGCGCAGCGTGTTAAAATAAATTAGCTGGTCCAGATTGTACTTCATCTTATTGCTGCCACGTGCGAGTAAACAACACATTGTATAAACAATCAATTACCACCTGCAGCGAGCGTGATACGTTATCGGAAAATTACAGGCTTCTCGCTATTTGAATTGCCAATATGCGGGACTATGTAAATTATTGACACAAAGTAGGCGGAACAGAGTTATATTGGAAAATCGCGGATGCACAGTAGCGAAAAAAGTTATACTGTGATGCTCTGGCTGAAAATGTCCCGAGTCATTTTGTCAGTTATTGCTCTAACATGAAATGTCTGATTAAAATAGACTGTCAGTGATTGTATTCAAAAACAAACTGAAGTGTGATTGCAAATTCTAGATTTGAAAAAAAATCGAGTCATAGTAAAGGATCCACATTACCTGATACCGAAAGATACTGGCATGTTTGACCGATATCGGTTTTTATACTGGCCAAACAATAAAAACTTTTCACTACTTACAAAACGTTTACATAAGCATATAAACAAATTTGATGTTTACATGGATACAAGATAGAAATATCAACTTTTTGACAATTTTAAAAATACACAATGAACAATGGTTTAACCCATTTATAGAATTTTGTTCACACACAAAATCTTTTAATTATCGAATACTACAGCTCTTTTTATTGGTCAGTTGTTGGTCAGCTGTTGTATTCTTCCGCGTTAGATATAAAAGCCAATTTCGCGGTCTTTCAGGCACAGTTTTGGTTTGACACGTCGATGATGTTGATATAGTAGAAAATAATTTTAATGATTTTAAAATGAATCTAGTTGATTCTAGTACATTTCTAGTTGTCAGTTCTAAGTTTCTCCTTGTCACTTTAACTTGAATCAATTGAATTATATTTCTATGACGTGTCTTACATCACTCAATAAACTATGTATAATTATATTTGCTTTTCTGTTCATTGAGATAATTCTTTATCGTACATTCCTAGGCGATTTTCATTCATTTCATAACATTGTGTTCAAAGAACTATACACTTCTTCACTGACATGTTGCATTTTCCAACCACGTATTAAATATAGCGGGCCGATTCTCGCAATAAGCCACTGTAGTCCAGCTCCAGTTATAACTAGAAACAAGGAGGAGTATTAACTAAACAAGAATATTATATGATTGTTCGAAAAACGAATGTTTAATGATTCAACTATTAATTGAAAAATGAAAATAATGCAGTTCTAAAGTATGTTTTCGAATATTTAAGGACACATCACTACACACGCTCAGACTTCTATATCTCTACCGGTGTCTCTAAAGAGAAACTATACAAAAACCGGATTCTTTTTACTTATTTAAAACGGGTTTGTTTGGTGTCCGATGTATAAATCCTACCTACAAATTCTAAATATTACCGTTAAATGTTAAATAAAAAAATCATACATTTTATGAAATGGTTATCAAATGTTCGATGCGACGGCTAAATGGAAATATAGGTAAATGGGTGAAGGGAACATGCAACAACTTTTTTGTTTAATTCACTCATAACCCTATAAAGTTTATGTTAGATTTACGTCATAATATAATTCAGTAAAAAATTTGTCTAAACGTGTTATTTAAAGCTGTAAAGCTTTAATGTGATACTTCATCTATGTCACTGTTTGGCTTATAGTAGATACCATTCATTTTGGTGTTGCTCATATATTTCATTGTAATGTTTATTTTTCTCTGATATTAAATATTTGTGTTCTCGTTTCTTGCTGTCTCATTATTACTGTAAAATCCAAGTATTTAGTGAAGGTTCCCATACCCTACAATAACCGTACATGATAGTACAACAATTTAACCATTGTACAGCAACAGTAAAAACAAACGAAACTAGGTGTCGAAAGGGAAAACATTTACTTGGCTGGAGGGGAAAGACATTTTTGGAATCTAAATGTCAGATGTTTAATGTATCAAGGACAAATAAGGGGATGGAGAATGTGTTATCCAGAAATATGCATGAACACATGGCATTGAAACTGACATTTGACATTGCTTTTGGGAAAATATATGCCATGAAAATCTTCATTAATTATTCATTATCACTCAGACCCGCAATGTGCAAAGTGTGTTGCTATTGTGATAAAAACAGTTACATTGGAGAAATTTCAGGTCTTTGACTACCACTGGGTACAAGTCTGGGAACACAATATTTTAAACAATGTAAATGTTTGGGGTGTACGTATACTATGGAGCAAACCAGAACGAAGAACGTCTGGATACACTTTCCGCATTCTGTTTGGACGGAAACCCCTCAAGCTATATTTCCTATATATTATTCATCAGCATAACTCTGAACGTTCAATTTCTTTAGCCCAAACGGATCACAAAGTAACGCACAATTAATGTCTCTTCAATCATATAATTTATTTGATTATTATTTACACTTTTTATTCGTACGGCACTATACAGTGGCTAGACAGAGACACCAGCGGCGCTACTCAGTGGCTAGATTCAAGAACCGGCAGCGATACACAGTGACTAGACACAGGAACGGTGCATTTATATATATATTATATTAATGGATGGATGTAGTAGAAGTTGGAAATCAAAAGGCTTAACTAAAGACATTACAATGCTTGAGTTATTCCCAATAGTTGTCGCTACTATAGTATTCGGAGATTAATTGGAGAACAAGAACATTCGTTTCAACTGCGATAATGAGGCCGTAGTACATGTTTTAAACAATATGACCTCAAAATCGGCTAGCATGCTATCTTTGTTGCGGGTTCTGACTATGCAATGTATTAGACACAATTGCTTGATTAAGGCATAGCATATCGCGGGTTCAAAAAATGACATTTCTGATGTATTGTCACGTTTTCAGTTACAGAGGATTCGGAAACTGCCATGTGAAGAGAATGCTATGCCCGGTCTGCAACTTGGGATCTTACCTTAAAGTCCGGGGTGAGGGTGCAGGGCAACTCTTCATTCACAAAAATTCGTCCGTAGTCACTCGTTATCAGTTTGCTGCTGTCTTACATAAATGCGTATACAAAACAAAGTATAGATCAGATAATTTAAAAACACACAGTTTTAGAATATGTAGGGCTACTCAACTAGCTACAATGGGCGTTTCCGAAAATGCATTCAGGTAAATGACTCAAACTAAGTTAATATTAATCACAGATATTTGGCTACTGGGGGATTCTATACCATACTGGGTTCGTGAGAGGGCGAAGTACAGGCATTCCCCAACTTTAAACGTACCAGCGGGACACAGCATTGCATGGTGGGGCATCCGGGGATTAGGATGGGGCGACTTCATCCACTGCGCTCAGCTACCTAAGGTACTTTTGTTGCATTTGGGCGGCAATGACGTCACGCACCATTCTCTGCGTTACGTATTCAAAATGATACAAGACAGTTTAGAAGACCTGCAAAGTGCATTTCCGGATGCAGTGTACGTCTGGTTTGACATTTTACAAGGGATTAATTGTGGAGTTTCAGGGGGCGAAAACAAACCAATAGAGAAGAAAAGGAAACGAATAAATCAATTCGGGCGCAAGTGTTTTAGAAAAAGTACACCAAATAAATTCCACATACTGCAAATGGACATAGACGAGAAAACTCCAGTTTTCTTTAGGCACGACGGCGTGCACCTGTCTGAAATTGGTTTGGACATGTATATTGACGCTCTTCGCGATCTGATTGTATAAATTCTATACGAAGTTTGGGAAATAAATTTTTTTGGAAAGTATTATCTCGTTTCAAATTTATTTGTGGTGGAAAATTCTTACGCATAGGTGCGATCAGGAATGAGCATATAAGAAATTGTGGTCTCGTGCAGGGAATTACATTGCATACCTATGATCGTTGTCTTTCCCATAGTGCTGGTATGTGGGTAGAGTGCGATTTATAATATTCGGAAATCTACTGAATTGGTTAAATGAGCGTTAAAGAACTGGCCAGATAGCTATGACTAGGCGTTCTTTTAATAGCTCCAATTTACAATAGTTGTTTTTAGCGAAGCTGTATTGAATATTGTTGCACTGGTGGTTTGTTTAAGTTCTGCGGGGTACATTGTGGTTCTATTAATCGCCGAGCGGCGGCGAGAGTGGTTTCTTATGTGTCAAGGCTGTTCTGTGTAAAAGTACATACGCCGGGCGACGGCGTAGGCAGAACTATGTAGGTGTTATAGACACATATTTGCGTCAGCTGGTATAAAAGTGCAACAGGGTGTATCTCGAGTTCTGGTCGCGCTCCTGATCGCTCCTTGGCGTAGATCTTCCATAGTGCTAGTCTGTGGATATATCAAATTTCATTAGTGCCTATCTGATGAAGTTTTTCCATGCCGTCATGATCATATCCGCCATTTTGATCTTGAACATTTTATTTATTAACCTGAAATATCTAATAACATGTTACGCTGGTGGTTAAAATCATACTCTGTTGTTGTTGTTGTTGTCATTTCTTAACAGTAATTGAGTCCTAGGATAAGTTGTACAATTAAGATCCTCTGCGTAGATCTTCCATAGTGCTAGTCTGTGGATATATCAAATTTCATTATTGCCTGTCTGATGAAGTTTTTCCATGCCGTCTTAACAGTAATTGAGTCCTAGAATAAGTTGTACAATTAAGATCCTCTGCGTAGATCTTCCATAGTGCTAGTCTGTGGATATATCAAATTTCATTAGTGCCAGTCTGGTGAAGTTTTTCCATGCCGTCATGACCATATCCGCCATTTTGATCTTGATCATTTTATTCATTAACCTGAAATATCTAATAACATGCTTCGCTGGTGGTTAAAACCATACTCCTGTTGTTGTTGTTGTTGTTGTCATTTCTTAACAGTAATTGAGTCCTAGAATAAGTTGTACAATTAAGACCCGCTCTTAAAACTATCCAGAGATCTTTGAACAAAATAGTAAGTTTCAAACTACATGTATTAATAAAACCAATTTACTGGTCCGAAATGCTACAAAATATAACGTAGACATCTCTAGCTCTAATACTGCAAACTTATATTCATAACATGTAATTAAACTTCGAAACCAACGTTAGGAACTCTGTGTTTTCTATACAAAATAGCTTGTAATTCGAGTATTAATAACATCGAAAACGATTGTGGGCCTTTAAAACCAATTCCTTGCAATCTTGCACTTTAAGTCTGTATCTTTTATGAAGAATAAACTACGCACATTCGTTTAATGTTATTGCTGTGTTATTAAGTCAGTCGAGATAAATACTAGTACTTCAATTCGATTTTCGATGCACTTATTTATATCAAAGAACGTTTTTAAACATGGGCCTAACACTTAACACATTTCAAAGTCAGAACGCAGTGTAACCTAACTACTACATGTTACAATTTACATGTTAAGAAGCTTAGATTACACATTCCCCTCGCCATTTACAAAGTATACCAGAAAAAAAACACAGTTATACTGTTGGTTAAAGAAATAGTATTGCGGTGTTACAAGGATTTAAGACAGTCTCAAAACGTCCGTTTTGTGAATACACCCGTCAAGGAGAAGAACCAAATAAGACAGTATTGTCTTTCATTCTCATCCTTTTTCTCTTTGTACAATTATGTATCTGTTAATCTGTATGTACAATTGTATATATTTGGGAATAAAATATGTTTAAACTAATAGTATCGGTCCCTCCCTCCGTTTGTTGTGACGAATTGCTTTGTACATGTAAGCACACTAACGACTACATTATTCGACTGACGTGACTTTGAACAAAAGTTTCAAAAAGATGGTTGATTGTTTGTTTCAATGGTTCTGGGGTCAATTGAGTCTGCCTAATTATCGTCAACGGTTTGTGGAAGCTGTCAAAAGGCTACACTATTTTTCCTGACACGGCTTTGAGCCCAATCCTCATAAACATTGGTTTCATTGTTTGTTTCAGTGATGTAAGGGCAAATTTGGCTAGTGAAACGAGGTTAACATCTAAGTCAATACAAATGCACGTAAATAAAAAGATTATAAATATTCAGTAGGTCACATTGTTTACCAATTAATGATAAAAGCTGGCAAAACTTTTAGCAACGAGAGGCATGTTAGACATGGGCAACCCCTCCCCCTACCGACAAGCGCTCTTTATATGACCAAGAAATTTAAGATTAGAGGAATGGATATGGTATAGTTTCTAATTTAATGAACTATTAGTATTTGGCGGGTGAAGTTATGCAAGAAAAATCAAGAAAATGTAACAAAGGGGAGCAATTAAAAAAAATAGGCAAGATAGAGTTATGGTTCTCAAGCACTGCACTTCCTTTCATTATACTCTATCACTGTATTAAGTTTCAAGTAATTCCATTCAGTACTTTGAAGTTATGCTTCAGACAAAAAAATCAAGAACATGTAACAAAGGGGAATAATTAAAAAAATAGGCAAGATAGAGTTACGGTTTGTAGACACAGCACTACCTCTCCATGTCCTCTGTCTGTGCGTAAAGTTTCAAGTAATTCCCTTCAGTACTTTTGGAGTTATGCTCCGGAAAAAATGTGTGACGGACGCACGCACGGACGGAGCCCGTTACTATATCCCCTCCGCCGCGGGGGATAATAACAAAGTATAGGTCAGGTGCATAACTTGATTACATGGTGTCATAGTGTTCGTTACAAAAATTAGTTTAAAGGATAACGTTATAAATATATCATTTTCTCCTAGGTATAATCCGTATTTGATCTTTGAACTATTTTCATGAGTTGGAACATATTCTTAAGTTTCTTATGTAGTATGTGCGTTTAGTACAATCCCCTTTAAAGCTAATCATTCACAGTTCCCGATGACAATATTTAAATATTACTTATATATTACATGTATATAGTTAAACATAAAATGTTAAAGTAATTGCTAGAATGAAAATATAAGTAAACTTCTGCAAAAATCCATTGAAAATGTTGGTGGGTTTGGTTTCACGGCACCGCTACACTATAAGGTAATACTGGGATTTTCAAAAGCGTTTGTAGCGCTTTATAATTTGGAAGCCTATATTTTCAAACATACAGATATATTTTACAGGAATTTATCATGGAACCTTTTTATTTGACGATTCATTCTAAAATGTTTTATTGTCAGAGATTTTTGAAAAACTTACTTTTCATCAAAATATGAGAGCGAGCAGCTTTGAGGAACGATGGTTAATGTATACAACTGAATTACTGTTGAGAAATGTTTAACCCATGAAAAAAACCTTTAATCTAAGCCCGGATGATGTGCCCATCCCGCAATGAAATTGAATCGGCGCAACAGAGTCACCTCAAATTGTTACAGCTTGACCGTAATGTAAATATAAATTCGAAGAATTGTACCAAGTCAAATGATTGGCTGATTTCTTTTACTGATGGGAGTAACATTTTAATATTATAACAGTTTCCCATCATACGGCAGAAAAAGTGTCAAGTGTATATCAGCAGGCAATCGATAAGTTTTGGTGATTAGGAGGTTACGGAAACAACTACGGTTCGGTAGTATCCGTAAATAACGGTCAGGGTCATAAATCATTGATTATCGATTGTACTGGAATATTGCCTAAGGGAGATATTGAACTTGACGCATAACTTTTGTAAAAATCTTGTTTAAATTTTAATCATTTCTACCAGAAGATAAAGAAAATTCAGCATTATCGTTCACATTACTTGCAATTAATAATAATAATAATAACAATAATAGTAATGTTTTAACTAGTGAGCACTATTTCATTACAGTCACATCATCAGTCATAAAAATAGTCACAGAATAATCCAAAAGCTACAAAATTCGTGAATTTTGACATAATAATGAGAATAAATCTAGTGTGCACTTGATTTTTCATAATCGGCTAATCCCTTTACACGTGCGTAACGTTTGCTCGTGAGAATTGTTTAAAATTGTAGACCTGTTATTTTCAAGTACAGACGCACACGGCAAGTCTGTTGCAAAAGTATGGTGTGCTTTAGAAACGTAAAAAGATGGACCTACATGTCCCCGGTAAATAGTACGTCAACTTGTTTTATTTTGCGATCTTAAATTCCTAATCAGTGATATTCCTGATCTGATAAAGACTGACATTTGATTTCGGTAGGCAATTTTAATTTGAGAAATAGAACAGTTTCCTTTCAGAATATCAAATAGATTTTACTACTCTAGTAAACGCTTGATGTTGAATGCCTTTAAAAATAATGTGATTTTTCATCACATGGCTTGAAAATATAATTAACATTTTAGAAGAAATAAGGATTTATTGTAGGAAAAAAACTTTTCCATTTCTGCAGTAGAAGAGTGTACTTCAAAATCCCCTTGGTCATAATCCCCTTGGTCCAAAAATGGCATAGTAGTCATAATCCCTTTGATGAATTTTATAAGTGGAAAAGCATATATTGAATAAAAAAAATTACTGAATGTTCAATTTGTCTCTAGTTGAACTTTACTATAGCGAATGATTGAAAAAAATTAAAATTATTGAAATTAAAATGTAAAATCCATCAAGGGGATTATGACTACTATGTCATTTTTGGACCAAGGGGATTATGACTAAGGGGATTTTGAGTGTCTCCCGCAGTAGAATAATACCTGTTACATTTTACAGATTTTGTCATTTAATACTCTGCACACAGATCAAACCTTGCGTGTTTCTTTTTTCTTCTCTTTTTGTTAATGTAATAATCAGCTTATTTCTTCGGGAAGAAATGAAAGACAAAAGATACGAGTAATAAGACTACCTGGTTTTGACCTGTGTATTATGAAAACTAGCTTTGGTCTGGAAGAAACTCTATGTTGACACCTATAAAATGAAACCAATTTCAGCGGAGCGAATTCTTGCCTTTCACTCGAGACAAAGAGAAATGTAAAACAAAATATAAAGTACCCGTGCAAGTGTTTCGAAATAAAAATGCATGCATAGTGAATCTATTATGTGTTGCAAATTAACATCAAAAGCTGAATAATATTATTGATAATTATACTGAAAATTTCATGGATCCTCGCTATAAAGACGATATCATGTATATATATCCGGTTTCAATGAAAGGTTTTGCCTTTTTATGAACAAAAAACTGAAGATTCTAACCCAGTTTGCATTTTAATGTAAAACAAAACCCAATATACAACGTTTTAAAGATCATTGGTAAATGTTACGTAATGTCCGGTCATAAAACTTATCGATGGCCTGAAGCAGTTAGATCAATCATTCGGAAGTGTCCGGCCAGCATTACGGAAGCAACCGAGCTCCGATCGTAAAAATGAAATTATATACCTGTTAAACAAAACCTTAAACAAGTTACAGGAAATTGTCACACAACCAGGTTTTCATTTTCCAGTCTGCTGGCCGAGCGCAAATGTGTTTTAAAGTCAGTAGATATACATAATGTGAAAAAGAAACAAAGGTCTTCTTCTATATATTACATGTGTTAAAAAAGCAAAGGGCCATAATTCAGGCAAAATTGATCCAAACACAAAACCCAGACAATATGCACGAGGGCACTTGATGACAACAGTTGTGTGAGAGTTTGGTTTAAATATCTTGAGAAATGTTGGAGGAAGTGGGCACGTGACAGTATTCTTCTATATATAACATATGTGGAAAAAAAGCAAAGGGCCATAATTCAGGCAAAAATTATAAAAAAAAAGAAAAAAAAACAAAAAAACTTGCTCTGTGTGGGGTTTGAACCGCTGGTCTCATGAGAAATTTTGTCATCTTACTGTAACAGAATACTCCAAAGTATACAGGACTGGTAATCTATTCAAAAAATAGACAGTAATAACACAGTATTCTCCCTTTTATAATAACAGAGTATTCTCCCTTTTATATATACTTAAATAAGGAGACACAAAATTGCTAACGGACGGACGGACGACCAGGGGCAGAACATTATATATTCAAAATTCTTTAGTTCACAATTATAGTTCTGTGAAAGTTTGGTTGAAATCCCTTGAGAAATGTAGGAGTTGCACACAGAAGAGTATTTCTCTATATATATTACATTATGTGGAAAAAAACAAAGGCCCATAATTCTGTCAAAAATTATCAAATCACAAAACCCCGACAATATGCGCCAGGGCACTTGGTGACAACAATTCTGTGAAAGTTTGGTTGAAATCCCTTGAGAAGTGTAGAAGGAGTTGCGCACAGAAGAATTACATGTGAAAAAAACAAAGGGCCATAATTCTGTCAAAAATGACCAAATCACAAAACTCGGACAATATGCGCCAGGGCACTTCATGACAATACTTCTGTGAAAGTTTGGTTGAAATCCGTTGAGAAATGTAGGAGGAGTTGCGCACAGAAGAATTACATATGAAAAAAACAAAGGTCCATAACTCTGTCAAAAATGACTAAATCACAAAACCCCGACAATATGCGCCAGGGCACTTCATGACAATACTTCTGTGAAAGTTTGGTTGAAATCCGTTGAGAAATGTAGGAGGAGTTGCGCACAGAAGAAATTGTTTACGCCCACCCGCCCGCCGACATACCCCAATCTAATAACCAGGATAACCTGGTTAAAAAAGACCATTCTCTTCTTTCTTTATTTTTATATAAAATATATCACTTAAATGGAGAATGATTGTTTTATTCAATCCCGTTTGTGATTCTAAAATAAATGTTATAGTTTTTGAACAAATTGAAGATAAGCTGCAAAATTTTCACTTAAAATTGTGACATTTTGGGCGTTTTACTATATATTATATAGTAAAACGACGGGTAGAGTTTTTAAGTTAAAAAAGACCAAACAAATAAAGTCTCAGAAAAATAAAAAAAATATTCATTAAAAAGGGGAAATGTTATATTTTATCATCCCGTTTGTGATTTTAAAATAACTTTATTAGTTAAAATGTTATCGCGAGTTAATGACAGCGCTCCTATACAAACCTATAGTAAATTTGTGGCGTGTATTGGCCCTGGCTGTGACACTTTTTCTGCCACATGATCCAAAAACGATGTAAGATTGTTATGTAAGGGTAATATTACTGAAAGAATTGAGTCTTATTGCCGTATACAGTTATCCTTCCTTCAGTTACATATGACAATGATATGTTGAAAGGTCTTCGATGATTGAAATATGTATTCACAAATCAACAAAAAGGAAAGCAACAACAGACATTTCGGATCTGTGTAAAGTCAAACAAGCTTAATTATATGTATAATTTACTAAAATATCATTCATTTCATTCATTTGTACTAAGTAAATAAATATACGTGTAATAAACTAAAGACATAATTTTTATGATAATCAAATTCAATACACAATTTAACTCTTTGACCATCATTTTGATTTATGTGCTTCGAAATATGCCAGAAATTCATTACATTTGACTTTTTTCTGGCATAAATGGTTTGATTTCTTTTCAAATTGCTCCATTTTTCATGCAAATCAAACGTCATTTAAAACAAAATTTTCTGTGTTAATCAGAGTTAAATATATTGTTACGCGTGTTTATAATTATTCATTCGTAAATATACAGGTATATGTAAACCAAGTGTCCAATGATCAAAACATATTTGTGACGTAAGGTGTCAATAACAAGCTTGGTGTACCAAACGGTCAATGTTTATATATATAAAAAACTGAAAAAAACTATGTCTATGTGAGTGACACGTCTTTATTCTTTGTCCCTACTGTATAATGACCGACTGTCTGTCCACTGTGATCCCACTTAATACTGACTGTTTCATCTAGATACACACTTGTCACAAATACCAGTCGAATTCTGAAAATGACAACGTACGCATCGTTACACATATGTGGCGAAAATACCACCTTGCTTATTCCTTAGTACTGTAGGGTGTGTTTATGTGTCTGTAAAGATAATTAATTATGTAATTGGAGAAATATTTATATAAACGAATTATTGTTTTGCAATAATATCTAGAGTACATAATACATGAAACTAATATTATTACGAAAAACAGTCAAATAAAGTATAACTTTTGACGAAATAATTATAAGAAGTAGACTTCTTTGATAGAATTTGTACGCATGTATTGCCTTACTATTGGTAAAGTATATAGATATAAATAATAATGCTAATTTGTCTGTTTGAGACGCTTCTAAAGCTGTATGAAAGTTATTCGTTGAAATGATCAACCAGTTCTTTTACTTACATGTAGATGAGTAATGACAGCACTGTGATAATTGCCTTGAAAAGTTATATTTCGTGTACTGTAAACCAAGAAATTATTTCGCGGTCAGTTCATTTCCGCAAAACTAGATAGCCGCGAAAAACCAAAGTATTGAACAATCGCGAAACTATCTAAAATCCATTTAACTCCCTTAGTTTATTATATTTCGGCGTTGTCAAATGATTACAAAAACATGAAAAGCGGCTGATTGTCAGGTGACTACTGTGTTACGTCACATCTTTATAAACCTCGGTAAAATACTATAGTATGTAAGTAAATGAGATTTATTTTGATCCTGAAACGTGCTAGTTCATATAAACAGTGGCCAGTTGGCCCGTAAATATAGTGTTAATTTACTTTAATCCAGGCTACCGACTTTAATCTCCTAACAAAAGAATTCTGTTTAAAAAGTCGAAATGTTGACACCCCGTGTGCAGGATTTGAATTACCGTTACTATTATTACTGATACAATACAAATGATGATCGAGCCTATTGGCTATTGTCAAATGATATCGAACTCAAATTTAAAATTATTTATTGACACATATTGACACCTGTGGTTAAGATTCTATGATTTTAGTTTTAGCTTTCAACATTATTTTATACATACCACGGCAACTAAACAATAATTGATATGTACAAATCTTCCAGTGTCTGCTTGCATTTCGTCGTCATAATGAGCGTAACTCTCTTGTTTTCGTTTGACAGTTACTTAAATTATTTCCTTAACATTTTCAATTGCAATCTGCACCGCGACTGATACCATTCCCCGGAAGTTTGTAGTCGCGAAAATGTCAGCAAGGTGAAAAACGCGAAATATAGGATTCGCAAAAGTTTCTAGGAATACAGTTATTATTACACTTGACAATGATACATGTAATTAGGAATAACTTTGAAAATCGTCTTGTGTTAAACAACAATGCCCAGATGTGAGATAATTGGTCTGTAGCAATGTGTATCGCTCTATTGTTAATGAGTGAAATTCAAATGTACTGTGATTTAATTATTGCATAGCCAGTAAAGATATCGGTCAGTTACAATCTGTACTTGTAAATATGTTTCACGGATAGCACGTGCAAAAATTGCATAATAGCCTTCGGTCAGTTTAAAGGACATCCACGTGCTTAAATATAGGGTAAATTAGTGCAATGTATGGCATATTATTGTGTTACTCAGGATAGTAAAATCTATCTTTTTAAACTTAGTAACGTTAAAGTTAAGCTCAATATAAAAGTGCACAGTTTGTTTTTGGTGTCAGTATATATATTGTTTGTAACTTGAAGTTAAGTTATGCTAAATTATGTACGCACATGTGCGTCTCGAACGCACACTACGTGTTATTAATTCCATTAAAACCTTTCTATTCACTAGTAGTGATTAAGCCCACTGTGGTAAAGCTTTACAGTATTTAGAATAAGTAGAAAGTTATATAATTTATATTATTTGATAGCTCGTTCGTTGTTATTGACATCCTACTGTTTTATATCATAGGAGGTTTATCAAAGAATGTGCATAATCATGTATACTATTCAACATGACATGAAGGTATTATCATTATTATCATTAACTGTAACTTTCAACATTTTCGAAAACTTGATCTTGTTTCAATGAAATATTCGACGATAGTCGGCATCATTGCTTCTGCTCTTCAACCGTTTTAAACAAAGTTATCCACTTGAAAAAGCTCGTTGATATGTTTTACATTCAACCAAACACATCAATCACCTATGTAAATATATACTTTTTTATTGTTTATTTAAATTAGTGTTTCTATTACAGTAAAGCAAATGATTGGTGTATTTTATCATTTAAACATTTACGCACGTATTTTGCTTTTATATGTACCAACCCCTACTCAACCCCACCGACCCATCCAAAGTGAGAAACACTGATGATGTTGAATAGAAGATTAAATTTAAATAATACTTATTTATTTATTCTCGATTGTAAGACAAGTTCTTACACCTAAGATTAAACGCTCTCGAGACCATTCCAGAGAACAGTTATCGTTTTAATGATCAGCTGATGGTGACGTAACTGAACAACAGCAATTACTCAGAATCAATATTTATTTAAATTTATTTGTCCTTTAATCAATTAACATAAACATTGTACAAATTGACATATTTACAAAGACATATGACAATAGGGGACAACGGCTAAATTCAGATTTCAAAAGGCATGTCATTATTTTGAAACTCATTTTTGTTTATAGTCTCTTAATGTGCAATCTCTTTCTTACGTTTTACGTTCGACACTGTAATAACAGGTCAGCACACGAAGGCCTATTCGCAATCTAGAAGACATGCATATTATACAATTAGATACGGCTCATATATACTGTAATCGAAAAATATCACACATTGTGTATCATAAATACACCCACTCCAGACCGACTTTCGACAGAACTAAGTTTAGAGTTTAAAGGTTATGTAAAATGGTTCAATCATTGGAAAAGATGCCTTAAAATAGCCTTACATTTTGTTTTTTGTGAAGTTTGAAGATTTGTTTCTGAATCATTACCGTCATTGGAAATGAGAAGGTTATGTAAAATGGTTCAATCATTGGAAGAGATGCCATAAAATAGCTTACATTTTGTATTATGTGAAGTTTGAAGATTTGTTTCTGAATCATTACCATCATGGGAAATGAGAAAGTTTAAAGCCAACGTAATTCTGGCCCGGCTCTTATTTCGAGAATAATTTCATATTTTATGCCTGTGACGGACCCAAATTGAATACACGTACATTCACATTTTGTCCTATCAGAAACCAGAGATTTAAGATATAATATAAGATGTTGATCGGGATTTTTTGTTACAACAGGCTGACGTTAGCACATTGAATTGCTATGAAAAATGGACAATAACTATGTACAATAAATATAACAATTATCGCCGTTCTTTATAGCTTAAAATCGTTTTAAATGTCCGAAATATTTATCTTGAAATCTAAATACAGTATTGAACTAATATGCGTATACACTTTTATATCATAACGTATTATTGTTGTATATGATTATGTTTAACCTTGTTTTACGAAAAAGCTTGTAATGCCGTTCACGTCAAAGATCTACATCAGGTTCGTTCGAATCCCTTTATAATGAAATTGTCCTTTATCATGAAATTGTTCTTTTATTATGCCAAGAGATGTTTCTCTAAAAAAATTAAAAGGTTTAAATATGTTATATAATTATTGTGTGTGGGTTACAACAAAAAAGCTTTTAAATTGTGGAAGAGCTTTTCATAAGCGCCTTTTGTGTTTTAGCAGTCTCGCGCACAAGCTATGATGTGTATCAGAATTTTACCCGGTTTTAAGGTAATCACTTATTTCAAAAATATTATGTTGAAGTATTTCGATACGGTCTGCCTTTTATCAATATCTGACCCACGATGGGTAAAGCGCTGAAGACTGAAGTATATAAGAGTTGGTTCTGGTCCAATGCTTTAATAACTTTTGTTGAGTTGTTTGGTCGAGGTTTAACGCCCGTTTTCAACAGCCATCTAGTTGTTTACAGGGCAGTCTACCTTCGTTCCTGGGAAGGACCAGTACTAGACTCCATCCTCCGTAAGAAACTTTTTCACATAAAGAGACATTGTCTGTAGGAGGGCTCGAACCTATACCCGGTAACCCTCAATCAGTGAAAGCTTAGGTTACAGTAATTTCAAATCAGCGACTATGACCATTCGACCACGCGAGATGTCCGACTGTAGTTACATGTATGTGCTCGAAAAGAAATAAAATACCAACCGATGATACATGGTCCTTTTACAAAAGTGAAAATGTGTACAACTCAGTTTTCATCTTTCTTGATCAAGTAAGAGCTTCTTGTAAATTTTGCTCCTGGGACTTTAAACATATATATTATTGTATAGTGTAGAACATAAAACTGACTATTTCATGGAATTATTTGGTAATTATTGTGTTTGTATATAACGATAAGAATTAATCATGCAAAAGCAGTAAATAATTCAGGAATATGTGAAAGTTTTAAAAACGATAGCATGTGAGGTTATTAAAATTATACTTTGGTCATATTTGAATCAGTTTCTTGTATGCATGTAAAACGTCGATTATACACCAAAGACATTCGACGTCGAGTTGTTAGGAAACGAAATGAAAAAAATAAAATAAAACAAACCCAAACCATTAAGCTTAATTTCATAACAATCGGAGAAAATTCGCTTTTTGAAGCCTGACGTCGGTCAAAGGTCGCATACTACCTAAACAAATAGACGTTAAAAGAAAACATTAAGTTTAGTTTATCGACAAAACAGTAAAGTATCATAATCTGTTGGAATATTTGGTACAATGTATGCCTATTTCCGTCTTTATATGATATAATTATGCTTACCTTTTGTCACCTTGCAGGGTTCAATTTGCAATTTTCCAAATCCATGTGCTGACCGTACGATCTCAGATATTTCCTCCCCGCGAACGAACTCGAATCTTTTCAACGAATCGTTTTGTTTTACATGTTCATACGTCTTTTCAATCGTTTCAACTTTTGGCTTACATGTGACTGCATGAATGAAAGCAACATTTTCGGAGTGATGCTGCTTATCCAACTTCTTTTTTATATCTTCAATATCTGCTATCAACGACCTGACGTCCTTCTCCAACTTTCTATACTGCTCGTTGTTTTCAGAAGTTACTTTCGTCACTTCCGATATTATTTTAGCCTCTGCCTTGTCAAGGTACGCGTTTATTTCTGACCTAAATTGCCGAATTCCTTTCAAAGCTGTCTCATTCAGAACATCAATTTCTTTCTTTCTTTTTTCCTCTTTTACCTTACCTTCCTTTTTAAATGATTCCAACAAGTCTACTTTTTGAAATAGTTGTTTGAACTTTTCTTCTTTCCTAAATGTATTTGCCAGATCCTGAATGTATTCCGGCTTACAAGCTGTATGTTCTAATATTATACAATCTCCGCACCCGACTACTTCATGCGTACGGCAATAGAATTTAATAGCCTCGTTGCCATGTTTCTTGCATTTCTCTATATCTTCTTCATTGCTTTTCGATGTAATTGAAGGCAGTGCACCTATGGCAACTAGCACATGATTTCTACATAATTTCGCTTTTAAGTGATGCCTGAAGCACATGTCACACATGTACTCCTCACATTCTCGGCATGCTCCGGTTGCATCTGTTCTGCTATTGTCATCTTGACAAGGTACACAAAGTACACGATCTTGACTCGAACTTTCTTCAACATTTTCTAATTTCTTTCCAGCAACTTCCATTTTCAGTAGAGTTTTAAAATGTCTACACACCGTATATGTATATAACAAGTTAACTACGTTTAAATTAAGTAGTTAACACAGTGATTTATCTAAACACACTGATGGTACACGGTGATTGATAAATGTTTATCCTACACGCTAGATAACCTAGAGTTATATTTGAAAGTCAAATCAGTCTTCTTAAATGACCATATATAAATCCTTAGTACTAACACTCCATCGACATATAATTCTTATTATATACAGTCCTAATTCTTTATAAACTTTTTAGAATCATTAAAAATGAAGAATATTTCAAAAGCGAAACAGGAAGTGAATTAAGACTAGCTGTACTCGATTTATCGCAAATATTATTCGTATCTATGTAGTGTATAATCGAACATTTCATGCATGTAGAATTTATTACCTTATATAAAATCACTGGTCATGGGAGGTCAATATACGATTCACGTTTTAATTTCCTTTTAATCTGCCATGTTCGTCAGGGTCGTCTTCTGCTTTACTTTCATACCTTGTCACATATCCATCTAATTTACAAGAGTACTTGCGATTTTCGACAGCAACGACAGTCAATATAATGTTTTCAATAAATATCATATATTTAACCAGCGACACGGGAAGAGGGGCATTCGGACACAAATCTCGGAAATCAGCGTTTATGGATTTCTTAACTTACATCTCAATAGGTGAAACATGCTGTTTCCTATGCTTAGGATATACAAAACAATGACATTTTTATCATTAGATCTATGGACTTGTAAGACTATTCATCTTTAAATCTATGGTTACATCGCTGGTCGCACCAATATAATATATAATGAGTTATTGTTGCTGTTGCAGTTGTAGGAGTTCCATCTGCATTTCTATCATTTTTACAGGCTTGCAGTTTACCGGAAGAACAAGTTCTAGATCCCTATCCTCTGTAAGAAAACCAGATAATCAGTGACAGGGCTTAAACTCCTGGCCACTTATCTAGTAGAGGTTACAGTGACTTCAAGACAACCACTACGAAGGCAGACGATTATGTTTACTTTGAATATGCATGTACATGTATGTACAAATAACAGGGGATTTCATGGTACGCTCGTACATTTAGGTCATTTATTCATTGTCAAGTTATTTTATCAATATGTTTTATATACGTTTCATTATACAGTCATGTAATTCCGTATAAATCAAATGATAAAAGAAACATAATTTGTGGAGCCGCACCTGCGCAGTAGTATCGCTTCCGCCTCAGGATTGGAGGGTCCCTTATTTGATCACCTGGCCACTGCGATAATGTCCTTAGGCGAGACTGCCTCTCTCTTCGAGACTGATTTCGTCCAGTGTGAGTCATTAGAGTTGTGAGAACGTGTTTTGTAATCGAGAATAAACAAATACATTTAAGTATGAATAATATTAATGATTGTATTGCTGCTGTTGTAGTAGTGTTTTACTTATAATATAGATATATACTTATACTATTCTGTATGTTTTATTTAAAAACTTGTGATTGTTGTAAAGAAATTAATATTAAAAATGAAAAATATTGTACCTTTGAATTCATTTTAATCATCACAGCAGTATATATGATACTACTTTAAAAATAGCATAGATTTGGAACAAAATATACGATATATACACATTGAATATTTTATTCGATGAAGCTCAGAATGATGCTTTACACACAAATGATGCGCAACATGACAGAAGGTCCCTTAAATGTAATTTTATGTGTAACTTTTGAACTATCAGTGATAAACGTTTGATGCTAGTACTATTTTAAAACGCATATACTGGAATATTATCAAAATCTTAACGACAAAAATAGTTATTAATATTTATTGACTGAAATGGCTCGTGCAAAATTTCGACCTTTTTTTATAAAAAAAAACATTGAAAGCTTGAAACAATGTGTATATACTGTAAGAAAACAGACTCTGAGATTTACAAAAATGTATGGCTTATGGATATCGGTCGATCTTTGGAGGAGTAACGGTTACTAAAACTTTTGCTTACTATCATAATTATGCATAAATCATGCAAACGAGTTGAATTTCAAATACTTGTATTTTAGCTTAAAATTAAGATATTTTGAATGGAAAATATCGTCGGAAAGCTGAATGTCTCTTGTTTTAAAAAAGAAGATTCATTAGAATTAGAATTAACTTTAACATATTCTATTTTGGTACGTGTCTTTTCACCTAATTAATATTCATAAGGAATCTTGAAATACATATTTCGATGGTATTCATAAATGTGCTCTTTTATCCTCCACTTCATTTCGATCGGATGAAGATTTGATGGAAAATGAGCATCCTAATGTTTTTGTTCAACTCATTTGTGGCTTGGACGTAATCGTCTTCAAGAATTGGTATTTGGTACTTCTCATGAATCTCTAATGGTCAGTTTATGGTTATGGTTATAAAAACGTTACTTTAGAGAAAAAACAGCACTTTATGGAACCAATTGATCCAATTGACGAGGTTTGTCGGATAAATGCATGGGAAAGGAAATTCTTATAAGGTTAGACAGATCAACTCTGTCAATAAATTTAGTGTTGAGAGGATATGTCTATCAAAGCGGGATATTTGAAAGTGGTATAAGAAACATTTTATTAACAAAAACTTGACTGTTCTAAATAATTTAGGAGAAATTTAGGATTACCGTAATTTACAGTTTTGTGAATTTCACATTTTGGGGTGTGGTGATGTAAACTCTCTGAGACAACGAAATCACCATTCATGCTCACTAACTTTTTACTGAGTATTGAGAAAATGAATCCAATACTTTGTTGACAAATCTTCATGACCGTATCTTTCAAAATGATTTGATATGACACATAATTGAGGTGTTTACTTAGACAAGTGGTTGAGTGTATACTATGCACAATTCTATAAGTAATTACATACAAGTACAGGTAATACAGACACATCAATAAAATAATAAAATACTTGACACAAACGCTTGATTTCTTTTGTCCACATTCGAGAAATAAACGTCTCAATGATTTATGGCTACATATGCCACTATTTACTTTTGCGTTTTCAAAACCACAAAATGTTCTTTTTAATAACTGTTTCATTATGAAAAAGTATTCTACATTGCTAAGTGAAAATGACAATGATTATTTCGATATATTAGTTCTTACAGTAAATCAAAGAAGGCACGAAGTTTGTGACTATCTTAAGTCGTGTGTACAGTGTCAAAACTGTACTAGAATGATGCGTATTCTCAAGTACGAATCATAAAAGAGGTGCCAGTCAACTATTTCAAATACCGGCATAAGCAGAATACAGCTCGAATAAACTTCAGGATGTCATAAAGTATTAACCGTCACTTTCAGATTACAAATATCTATACCTGGATAAACCAGCCACCTTGCTGATCAGCATGTTTAAAATATTTTTCACTTGTTACTTTAAGATATGTATCCAAAGTATTTTATATCCATGAGAAATTCGTAGTTAAAACCAGTCGTTTACTATTAATTACTATGTCTTCAGTTATAACATTAGCATCTTCCCGAAATGGAATAATAAGCATTTCAAACCCGCAGTTAAGAGAGAATACAGCTGAAGCCTTAAAAATATTTACTTTTCCTTCTCGCCTTGCTACAATGTTTGAATAAAGGGAGATAAGCTATAGAATACAGTTGAAACAATTTTGTTTCAGTTGCCGAACATCGTTATTATCCTTCATTAACTTCTAACTATAAATAAGATTTTAAAACCGTTTGCAATCGGAAATATTTGATATATATGTTTAAAGGACACTTTGCGTTATACTATAAATTGGGAAAACAGAGGAAAAACCGATATCCATTAAACGTCAGACCTACACACAGAGGAATGAAAACAGTCATTTACCACATGACATACACACAAAGGAAAATATCTAATTGTAAGTAAAAAGAAAATAGATAAGGCACATATTGCTGTTCTAGGATCAGATTCATAAATGCAACACATTCGCGAACTGCAACAAGGACAAAACAATGCCGAATAATTTCAACTTACTTACATTCGAGGCAGGTGACATTGCTAGCTTGTTAATACTAGTGACGAAAAGTGTGCAATCATTTGCAAAGCACAAATACGATATTACAATGATACAAATGTGGCAAATGACAGAATCAACATTCATTGACAAAATATAATAGATAAGCTAGTGTGGGAAGAGCTAATGAAGAGGTAGACGGTGTAAATGTTACTTATAACAAAATAGTCTCTCACTTCCTGTGATAACGTTACAATGCGTTTACATAAACTGACAGAAAAACAGACAGACACAATTATACGATCAAGTATTTTTGGAAAGGGCTGAGGGAAGTTTTGTCAAGATGAAGATAATGTTTTATCATTTACATTAAAAGCTAAAAGTAATATGATGCATTTATTCACCGTTTTTACATCATTTACCCGTTATTATCCTCGATCAAATCATTTAAGTGTGTCCTTGGGAACAACTCCTTATGCCACATGACGATCTGAGGCATACGCATATATATGCTTATTGATATAGATACATGTTAATTACATATTTGAACAACATGTTGCATTCTCCTTGTTTATGACTCACAACAGTTAGGAAGGGCACACTGATTTTGAAATGCTCTTATAAAGCAGAACCTAATAATGATGAGTACACCCGTTTTAAGCTCAGTATCTCACATGTTCAAACCGTTTTCATTTAAAGTGATACACGTAGTACTTACTGGTCCAATGGCTACAGCGCCGTCAAACACAATAAGTGAGCGTGGTATATATGATCTCTTATATTTGTTTATTATGCAAAGTCTGTTTTATGGAAATTACATAGGAATAATTACGAAAAAAAAAGAGAAGAAATAATAATTATCAACTAGTGATGATTTTAAAAATATTCCAAGTCAGGTAGTAAATTGTACCTTTTACAAACGCATTACCACTGAAACTGGAGGTTTGATACACAAAAACATATGCCCCCCTCCCCCTCCACCCCCCCTGTACGCACATTACCACTCTCTGTTGTGGGTAACAAAGGTCAGAACTGGTTTGGGAAATAGGTTTTTAAGATGTATGTAATAGATTGAAGATCATATATTTCTACGCATTTAAGTTTGTGCACAAAATGAAACAGGTTATTGTGTGAAAAATTAGAACATATATTTCATCTAAAGAATTTGATATTTACCAGATCATTTCCTGCAAAGTTTAATATGTTTAGTCACCGTGACCTTGACCCCCAACCTCGGATTGTTTTGGCTATTTTTGCTTCAAACAATTAAAAAATATATATTTTTATAGTAACAGTGACCTTGACAGTGACCGCCCCCCCTCAAAATGTTTGTATTTTGCTTTTTGCTTCAAACAATTTAAAAAGTAAAAACAAAATAGTAACAGTGAACTTGACCCTAGTGATGCGGCGGAATGCAATCCAAACCTTCCTCTCCATGCAAGTAACATACAAACCAAATTTCATTGCAATTGGTAACTCGTAACTCAAGTTATCAAGCGGTAACCATTTTTCTATTTTTCGTAACAGTGACCTTGACCTTTAACTAAGGTGGTTGTAACATACGCTCTGCAAATCGTGTCAATATGGTGAACATTTGTGGTGAGTTATTCTAAAATCCTTCAAAGGATGCAAGCGATATGGGGCTGGCACGAAATATAGTCACATGATCTCTTATTGTGACCTTGAGACGGCGCGGTTTTCTCGGGTTCTGCACATCGCGAAGTTGAGGTGAACATCTGACCCAAGTTTCATGAAAATCCGTCGAGGGGTTTATGAGATACGGAGCGGTCACGAAATGCAAGGCTCGAACTTTTGATCTTGATCTGTGACCTTGACCTTGAGCCGGTGCGGTTGGTTCACGGGTACTGCACATCGCGTAGTTGAGGTGAACATCTGACCAAAGTTTCAAGAAAATCTTAAGGTTTAGGAGATATGGAGCTGACACAATTTTGCCGGACAGACAGACAGACGGACGGACCGACGGACATCCCTGCGTAGGTGGTAGTAGGTGGTACTTCCATTGTCCTCGAACAATAGAGTGACCACTTAAGTAACAAAAGAATGACCACTTAAGGGACAAAAGGCGGAATGAAGACAATAGATTTCTATTGTCCTTGACAACACCTTCTACCACTTAAGGTATTCTATGGGGGAGACATAATAACACGGTACCAATAAGCAAATGACTTGTCGAGCAAATATTTAGGACATGTATAGTTGTACAATAATAACCTACAATTCTCTTCCTAAAACTTAATTGATCATTTAACACACGAATATAAATAGACTGCTTAAATTTCTATAATCTTAAACATAAAAAACACCGTATTTGTTTATGCGTGTGTACTATGAACATGTAATCCACTACAAAGTCAAGTAAGTTAACATGATAGCGTTAGTGCGTGTCAAGTACACTATGTCACAGACGTTTTTTCAATAAAAAACATTCTAGCGCAAAATTTGACAACGGTTTAGCAGGCAAAATTGTACTAAAGTAACTTTCATCAATAAATTATAAAATGTAAAATACTGCTGAAATAATATTAATACATTTGTATGTTATCACGTGATGTTTAAACATCTCAAATAATCGTGTCAGATCATTGTGTAAAAGTATACCGTATAACCAATCGATTCTAAATATCAACTATGCAGTAGTAAACTTAGGCACAATAGGAATATTTCAGTGCAAAAAAAAATTGAAAGTTTTTGAGAAAAAATATTTTGACCACACATTTTGTGACTAAATTGACAAATTTTGCAATATGCCGAAATGGGGGTAGGGGTCATCAGTAAATTGATTTTACTACAAAATGTACATCGATCCAGTGACGTTGAAATAACTGCCGTAGAAAAACGTTCACAACTATGCAAATACTAAGTTATTGAAATTGAAACATAATGATATTATAATAAAAACTTTTCAATGTCTATAAGTGATATACTGGCCTACAGTAAGTACACGCTTGACATGTTCTTATTTTGGATAATCTCTAACCAAATTAACACATTCGTATATTATACTGTTCGAAAAATTTCTTTTGTAATATTAACGGTATTTACAGTTATCTTATAAAGTTTTATTTGTTATTAAGACATCTATACGAACATAAGACATTATTTAAGATTCGCATACCTATCATAAATATTAAGTCCTGATTAGCCGATAGCGATCATGTTCCTAGTCCGCAAAAGTACAAGTAGAATTATAACGTGTTCATCTGTGCGGATTTCTAGAAGTCATTTCTTTTACATTTTCTCACAGATTTACTACTTTTTATGAGATATACACTAATTTCAAACTTGTGTCTACAATTGTATAATATTTTTTTATGAACAACATGTACACGTACTTAACATTGAGAACACAAGCATGTTTCTTGTACGAAAGACCGGTGGTGACACTTCACTGTAAATGCTTCAGACTTAACACTTTGGACTAAAGGCTTTACACTTCATGGATAATTACTATAATATTAGAATTGTAATTCACGCTTCAGAAATCAGACTTCAAACTTCACCTTTTACACTTCAAACTTCTAACTTCATACTTCCCACTTCAAACTTCACACTTCATACTTCACACATCAAATTTTACACTTCATACTTCACACTTCGCACTTCAAACTTCACACTTCAAACTTAACACTTCAAATTTCACAATTCAAACTTCACACTTCAAACTTCACACTTCAAACTTCACACTCCATCTTCAAACTTCACACTTCAAATTTCACACGTCATACTTCACACTTCAAATTTTACACTTCAAACATCACGCTTCGCACTTCACAGTTCATACTTCATATTTCATACTTCACACTTCAAACTTAACACTTCAAATTTCACAATTCAAACTTCACACTTCATACTTCACACTTCAAACTTCACACTCCATCTTCAAACTTCACACTTCAAATTTCACACGTCATACTTCACACTTCAAATTTTACACTTCAAACATCACGCTTCGCACTTCACAGTTCATACTTCATATTTCATACTTCACACTTCATACTGCATATTTCGTACTATACATTTCATTCATGGTACAGTTTTTCAAGTTCTGCATTAAATTTGATGGTTTTCCATATAGAATAAGTTAAGACATTTTATAATTAGATTTATAACTCTCTTGTTGACCAAACAGTAAAACTTCTACTACTACTAATAATAATAATTGTTTAAGAAGGCCTCGTTGTAAACAAGATTTACCATCTATTAATGTATTGTACTTCATTTATGTGTTGTCTTAATTAGCCGCCTTCTTAAATTACGAAAGTTGTTATATATTCTTGTTTTAAATTATGGACTACTTTTTCGAAATACATAAATACAAAGTATAAAATGGAAAGGAAATTATTTGATTATTTTATAAACTTAAAATCAAGAATGGGCACATCACTTCATTCTTTTCTAATTGAACATACTGCAGACTAAGCGTCCGAAGCTTGCTTTCAGATGAGATCATAGTTACAAGTTTTCGACTGCAAGGCAGACCGATTTTATTACATGACATTTGGTATATGTCAAGCAAAGGGCGTCATCATTTCTATATCAAAGAGCCCTTTACACTAAATAAGCTGGGCTAGCCTGAAATCAGTGAGGCCAGAATGAATAAAATGTGTGGTTCAGAAAACATGGTTAATATAATAAGGGTAGAGGGGTGTCCTCCTACATGTATATTTTTATACTGGCGACAGAAATTTAAACTTAGTATCAGAAATGTGTTGTTTTTAGATGAATGAAGTGCAAAGTATGAAATGTGAAGCATGAAGTGTTATGTGTGAAATGTGAAGTGTGAAGTGTGAAGTATGAAATGTGAAGTATGATGTATGAAGTGTGAAATGTGAAGTGCGAGGTGTGAAGTATGAGGTGTGAAGTATGAACTGTGAAGTATGAAGTGTGAAGTGTTAAGTGCGAAGTTTCAGTATACTATCAGCTGCTTATTTCAACACATTTTTCAGGATTTCTACGGACAGGAACAGTGACTGCAGTTTCTTTTGATGGTCTTGCATGGGTGAATTGGGATACCGGAGGACGTGGTGTCTACAGAATAGGCCAGCAAAACTGCTTCGACCTGAGTATTATATATTAACCGCAATTCAATAGATACGAGAAATGATAGAACTTCAATTATATCGATTTATTGCTCCTAGAATGGTACTTGCTGTGCCAACACTGTAAAGGAATATTTGTTTTTAATATCATTTGTCACATGAATTGCCGTGAAGGATTTGAAATGCCTTTTGAGTCTAATGGTCAGCACGGTGTCTCGTTAATCCAGAAACCGTTATTTGTAATCGGGCAGTGCAGTGATGGTTAATCATAAATGACAGCCTTAAATTTATTTCAGCACTATTCTGCTTTCTCCTGTTGATTGGCGACTCTGTTCATGATTAGTAATCGAGATTGTCCGCCATTTACGTACATCATCAAACTGTACAGAAATGCATGCAGATACAATACTTAAAATAATCACAAACAAAAAAATATATATATATAATCTTTGTCATTTTATTTCCGTAAAATAGTAAGAAATAGCATTTTGTGGTTTCAAAAACACCAAAGTAAATAATCTCATAAGTAGCCAAAAATATTCGAGACATTAAATACTTATATGATAAGTCTTTAATTAATTTATCTGCTTCACAAGTCTGTAAATTTAAACATAATCGTGTCTTTTATAAAAAATAAAACAGCAAAATAAATAGAATTGTAGTTTACAACGTTTTCTTACAGTTAAAAAGTAAGTCATTATGTTCCTTTTGATATTAAACAGTATCAGTTAAATTTTTGAGGATCTCAGGGGACCTCCAGCCTTGAAGGTTGATTATTAATTCTTTCAAAGTTACTGCTTCTACATGCTCGAAGGCTATCGGATTTGGTGTAACATCAATGTCTTGTATCAATGTCTTGAATCAATATTTTACGATGCATGCATTGATTTGTAGTTTTTCTGATAACATATACTTTTCGGTCAAAACAAGCTATATAATACATATACCGAGTCAACATTTGGCATATTGGCAGGAATCACTTAGGACTTGCTTTTGTGAACTTTAACTAGTATTGATTTCATTGCGTACTTTGTAAAATCACGCAGTGTTTTGGTAAAAGAAGTTAATCAAGATGAAAATGAGTCAATGGTTGAATAAACGAATGGTGTTTTATTGCGCATTGACGTCAAATGTTATACATGTTTAACGCGCATTATAAATGTAGTAGGTATGAACGTCGTTAAGAGTTGCAGTTATGTTTAAGGCACTGACGTGCGGTCATCCTGTTTTTAATCACCTTTTGCATAGGTATTTACCACGTATGTTAAGACCTCAGCTCACCAAACCCATTTAGTCGCTTTACACGATACACGCGGGTGTCTACGCACGAACTCCCGACCACAGGGATAAATCAATACTTTAGCTTCAGCTTAGCATGAACAATTTTTTTCAGAACAAAAAATAAATAAACCAAATTTTCACAAATCAATTTTCGAAATACATGTAGTACAATGACGATAATAGTTTTAAATTAAGCTCATTTCAGATTAACAATTTATTCAGTTTAAGGTATAAGAGTAACACGCAAAAATTTTAACGCAAAAACATTGGAACGTTCCTTTTCATATGACCTAGACATATCATTTAAGGTTTACAGGACAAAGATCATCCGCGTAACTATTAAACATTACATGTCAACCTTTAGTACTCACACCTTATTGACAATATTTCAAAACATAAACACGTTATTAGAAAAAGAAACATTAGACAAATGTTAACTTAGGAATATATTTTTGTATTTAAGACTGTAAGGTACATAAGGTTGGTAACTTTATGTGTATCTTTGTGAAACTATGCGTATGTCACAGTAATAAACCATTCACCTGCTTACTGACTGCCTTACTTGTTTTGTTTAGTATCAACTAGAAATCCTTCACTCATATTTTATGCTGCTTATTTACCTTTAACTTATGGGTCTATTACATGATCAGAAACATTGCCAGTCAGGATCGTAACATTTTTTTCGGACCTTTTAATAAAAGAAAATAAGAATCTAACAAATAATTAAAGAAAGATTCGAAATCGGGTACAAAATGTATCAAAGCAAAAATAGTCATATTGTAAAACCCTTCAAAGTAGCCACATTGCATTGAGATGAGTTAGAAGGCTAGCAGACTATGAACCTTTTGAGAACATGTAAGAAGACACTAATATAAACATACCGTGTTTCTCTTTTCTTAGCAATTATAAAGGAAAAAACAAGATAAAATTAAATGACAGGTGGATTATCATTTTTGACTATGGTAGTCAAAACAACTTTTCACCATATTCAATATGACTCAAACAGTTTTAAAGGTTTGGTTCATGTATATCTTTAGTAACAATTATTTTATGAGAGTTATCTTAGGTGTTACGATTGTTATATAAACTACGATGTGCATTTTTAGGGCCAATATCACTTAACGGAGTCTTAGTTCTAAAGAATCAGGAAAATAACTTAAAATACTAGGCGATTATACTCGTATGATAATAGATACAACAAATGTACAGAAAGGAAGATATCCCAAAACACCAGTAAAACAACATCCATTAACGACAAGAACTACACACAGTGGAATGACAGCATCTATTAACTAGCAGGATTACTCACAGACGAATGAAACATTCATTAACCATCCGACTGACATACATAGGAATGAATCAACTTTCTCTGTAAAACTGACAGAAGACAAGGCACATATTGGGGTTATGGAATTAGAACAGGGCAGAATAATTTAGACTGTGTCTTACATTCAAGAAATGTAACTTTTAGAGGATCTTACATGTCCTGATGTGAAGCCGACCGGAGGAAAAGCGAGAAGATAGGAGGAACCAAGCTACGAAATAAAGCGAAGCCATTAATCATATTCTCTGTCGAGCAAATATTAGAGACTTGCATAGTTGTACTATAATATCGTAAATTTCTCTTCGTGAAACGTTTCTTTTTCATTGAACAAACGGATACATGTATAAATCGACTGCTACTTCTTCTACTAACCTTCAAAATATCGAATCTTTCCCTTTATATGACGCTTAAACATAAAAACACCGTAGTTGTTTACGCGTGTATAATGCAAACAGGTTTAACCATAACAAAGTCAGGTAAAGTAATACGAGAGCGTTAGTGCATGTCAATGTAGTGTTAAGGTAGTGAGAAACACAGGCGATTTTGTCATTTAAGCATTAACACACAAATTTGTAAAATGATTGAACTATCAATGTACTGGAGTAACTTTCATCAATAAATTATGAAATGTTAAATAATACTGAATAAAGATTACATGCTCTCACGTGATGTTTAAAAATCTCAAACATTTGCTTAATCGTACCGAATCATTGTATATAGGTTACTCGTATAACCAACACAATCGATTCTAAATACAAATGTATCAACAAACGATTTTGTGATATATATTCAGAATTCCATGCATGATTTTTTACATATTTGTAAGCAGACGCGTCATTTTCGCGTATGGGTATGCAATATACAATTGCAATACTCAAGTATAGGATAGATCACGAGTGGCCGTTGTCTATGTCATTTGGAGTCAAGCGCAGCGAGACGACACCTGTACCAGTATTGACAATAGCCACGATAAAACGTTTACAGAGGTTGGAAATCACCATGATTAAACATCGTGGAATTCATGCCTGGACTTTGGATCGAACCAGCAATCCACGAATTGACATTCCAGCGGCTAAGTCACCGCTTCTCTTTTACTTGTTACTCTAAAATATGTATCCATAGTATTTTATATCCATGAGAACTTTGTAGTTAAAACAAGTCGTAAACTATTAGTTACTGTGTCACTAATTACAGTAGTATCTTCAAGAAATGG
>JAFMSR010000019.1:9053785-9084367 GCA_022818135.1 Saxidomus purpurata
ATCCATTTCATTCATTTGTACTAAGTATATAGATATATCTGTAATAAAATGAATACATATATACATGTATTTGTTAAAGGTCCGCTACTAAGCGAAAATTAAGTGACAGTTATTTCAATGGCAAGTACATTACCTTATGCAAGACACTAAAAATGAAGATTGGCAGGTTAAAATTTACAGAAAGTGTTTGGAACACAAAGAAAAGTATGTGTATTATGTTGAAATCTCAGTGAATCGACAAAATGACTACCAAGGTCTTTTTAACTTTCGTCATAATGCATAGAAAAATAATTGTACATGTACTGTGATTTATTTAGAATTTCTACATACCAACTTTCATTTTTTATTAAAAATAAAACATTTCTGTACTTTTTAAAGTATAATTGAATTTTCACTTTCCTTAGTATTGGACCTTTAACATATCAGCAAAAACAGAATTTATAACTGTATGTGTTAGCAAATTCAAAAAGGCAGAATGTCTGTGTAATTTTGCTAAAATATAGTTCATTTCATTCATTTGTAATAAGCATATAAACATATATGTAGTAAACTTAATTTAGATAAAATTATGTTTATAAGAACACAAATCTCAAACACCATCAAACATGATTCATCAAACATGTCTGTTTACTTTGGTTTTAATCTAAAATACGTCACTAAAACTTTCATTAGTAATGTTTTATTTCTATCGGATTATCAATACATAATTATGATTCGAAACATGTGAAAAAACCATTATATTTTACATTTTCTGCATGAACGGTTTCATTTTCTTTCAAGTTACTAAATTTTTCTTGTAATTGTCATTTTGAAACAAATATCATTTTTTTAAATCAGGAATTAACAAATTTCTAAATGCATTTATGACTGTTCATTCCTTAGTATACATGCATATGTTAACGAAGTGTCTTTTGATCAAAAGGCATTTCATTTATTTAGGAGTCGAGGACAAACTTGGTGTAGGAAACGCCAAACAGTCAATTGCTATCTATTGCAAAACCGAGAAGAATTCTGTCTAGTTGAGTCTTCTCTTGCTCCTTCTGTTATATAACTGACTGTCAGTCCATTGTAATCGCACTTAACGTTGACCGTACCATCTCGATGTACAGCTGTCACAGTACCAGTAATCCTTTCCTGAAATGACAACACACATGTGATGTTAACTGTACCTTGCTTCTTACTTACAGTAAAACAAATGCAGCGTTCCTGTATATACATGTCAGTATGTTAGGTTTTGTATAATAGTCAAGTATATTTTCTTATGTTTTTATGTCCTTCAGAAATATTTCTTAGGCTGATATTGATATGAAATGACTTAACAATGCCTTGATTTCTGAGTTTCAATTTCTTACTAAGACTTAATAATGTGGAGTCAGACATTTAAACCACAGTATACATGTAAATACTTTGTCCTGGCTCCTTATCTCTATCAGTGAGTATGTATAAAGTTTACCTGGAAATCTAAATATAGATACCGCTAGATAGCCATTGGTCAGTGGATAAAGGATCAGTAATAAAAAGGTAGATCTTGCTGGGAAACAGAGAGAGATAGTGAGAGAGGGGGGGGGGGGGGGGGGGGGGGGGGGGGGGGGGGGGGGGGGGGGGGGGGGGGGGGGGTCAGGAGAAAATCCAAGCTTGTAGTGCAAAATAAAAGTGTATTATTAATTAATCAAGGTTTCAGTACAATTGTTAAAGTACTGTAGTGTTTTACTTCTTCAAAAAAATGGAAGAGGTTAGTATATGTAAATCTTAGTGAATTGGTACAGTGTTTAAGTGAACAAGTGTTTAAGTGTTTGAAAATAAAGGAATACATGTACATGGAAAGTGAAAATGTTATACTAGTGTGTCTTTTGAACGGGTTACCTTAGCTATAGTGGCAGTATTAATGTCAATTATAGAGTTTTCCTTATTGTAAGATCCTTCTTGTACTGTGAACCAATATGTAGGTGATTACAACTTAGTGGATATATTGTGAAACAGTGATTAATGAAGTGCAAGTAGTATAGAGTTAAGCTACTTGGGAAATTTGTGGCAGTGCTAAGGTTGTTGACCAGTGTGACTAAGTGGCATAGTGATACAGAACTTTGATGATTATTCTGTACATGTTCCTTCTAAATGGATGTGTTGAACTGAGTGTCAGCTACCACATAGTGTGTTCATTAGTTAAACCATGATTACCACTTAGTTTCTTGTATCATTTCAGATGTAAATATTCATACTGTTCATACTTATGTATATATTGTAAATAAAATATAGATTAGACATTTGCCTCCATATCTCTGACCCCCAAGTGCAACCACAATCTAGTAACCAGACGAACCCTTAACTGAAGTAACCTGCGTAATAATCATTCAATTTGAATAGGCCTTCCCGAGGGTACGCTTCACAAATAAGTATAGTAAAATTCTTTATTAGCAGATTCCTGGTGAAATTGTTTATGTGTCTGTTATGGCTGCCACGTTATTGATAGCTACAGTTCATAATACAGTAAAACAATATAATAACAATAAAATAGGCAAAACACAAGTCAACCTTTTACGGAAGACTTATAAGAAGCATACTATTTTGATAGAATTTCTCTATTATCTTAATTTCGGTAAAGGTAAAGTATAAATATATTGTACATTGTGAATGCAAAAGACACTTTTGAGACACTTCTAAACCTGTTGCAATATTCAAATTGTAAAGTATTTGTTTTACTCGGATGAAAAGTGACGAACAAGTTATTCGTTACAATACAAAAAAAATGTATTCAAATTGTATTTGTTTTATTCAGATGGAAAGTGACACACATGAATTTTCGTGCCGAACATGTCAAATATTTTTTTTACTTAAAAGGGTTAACACAATCTGATTTAAATTTAAAATTATTTTCTGGAGAAAGATCGGATATAATGACTCGAGACAGAAATTGTTTACGAATAAAACTGCTCAATTATCTGCCTCCGTGGAAAAGTGGTTACAGTCGCTGGCTTGAAAGCACTGTACTCTCACATTGAATTAAGGTTTTTGATTGGGGGAACTACTACCGACCATGACCCCTTATGTGAGAAAGTAATCGGAATACATGACCCAGTTTAAATAGAGTTGGTATATCAGTTTTAAGTTCTTATCCAGCAAATCATAAAGAAGGAGACGTCTACCCCTCTAGAGAGTTGAATGAAATAGAAAATATTGTAGGCGAAACATTCGCTTCCTTCGATTGACTGTTTCGGTGGTAGGTTGTAAGCAGAATTTATCAAATTTATTCAAGTTGTAAAAGCTCTTGCAAGTTACATTACGAACCCTTAATGACTGCTTCATGGAGTTCTTACGTACAAACATGTACGCTATTCAAATTTATGTTTAACGGCAACAGTAGGTACCACTTTACAAAGGGCAGGCTTTTCAAATCAATGGATTTTGTCAGTTACTGGTCCTAGAGGAACGTCAACGTTTTTGCTCATATGCAAAACATACTGAGGATGAAAAACATCACTTCAGTAAAGTATTCCCAAATACAAATCAAAATTATGTGTCAAATCAGCAAATTTCTCAAGATGTAGCTATTCAGTCAACAATACAGGAGCCTGTCTATTCTATTGTCAATGAGCCAACAAACGAGCTTGTTATTCCAGTAAGCCATAAAAGTATTTACAAATGTACATGTCTGTAACATGACAGGTACACACACAAGGCTTGTACATATCCTAAACTCAAAACAATATCACATGTAATTTTGATTGACCACGCTAAATGAAGGAGGATTTCAAATTGGCAATTTAATAGATCTATGGTAATTAGTTAAATTGTATGTATAATTTTTGTATGTTTTTGGTAAATAATAAATAAAAAGGCATATTTTGACCAACACGTGACTACAGATTTTTGTATTTAACTATCATAAAAAAGGCTCCTGATGTCCTTAATATAAATAATATGTCTTGACGACTTTCAGTCTCTATCCAATACACTTTTCATATAAAAAGCAACACTTCTCAGCACATTATCTGACGGAAAGTAGGTAAATTTTGCATAACTGGTGCTAATCTGTTTCAATAAGCCTATTGAGATTGTCTCCCTTTGCGGGTATTTATTTTACGCGTTTTCAGTAAGAGCCTATTACATATATGTAGCGCGTCCGTCGTAAAATCCGTTTATCCGAAAAACCTATGATATTGATTTGTAAGGACACTACAGTAATGCTTTTAAAACGACGTTTATTCGTCACTTTTCATAACCAATGTCAAATGCATTTCTTTTAACAAACAATCATTGAGCTTGTCTAGACTAATGACTTAAACTGCCATGTATCTGTGCAATTATGAACTATCAGTGGATATATGGTTCAGATATGTGTAAAAAGTGAGTGGTAAACTGTAATATGTATTCTAACACGGTGTTCAATAGTCCATTCTACATTCAATGTGTTTAGTGACTATGATAATTTATGGGATCATTCGATACAACACAACAAGGTTTTACTGAATCAGATTTGATAATTCGTGCCCTCGACGGCTCAAACATGAACATTTCAGAGGATGGGTTTGCGAATTTACATAGCTGCAAACATTCTTATAAAGATTTACAAGGCGTAATTATAGCTGTCAATCAATTTAAAAATTCAACTGAAATTTAAAATGAAGTAATAGAACTTTAAAATAAGACCAGTAAACAGTAGCCTGTATTGCCTCCTCGGGTAAAGTAATTTACTTATTTAAATGGGAAATCATAATTTCTTAATTACGCATTTCTCATTTAAGACAAGGGTGATTGAGTAAAGCATTTAATCATTAATATTGTAATTCCAAAGAGCATAACTGCCATCACGGAACACGCACAATGCATCTGTGCAAAACTGACAATGGTCAGTCATTTGTCCACAAACTTTCAAAAAATTGAATTCAGTGTTTAGTTTTAACTCTCAATGCCACGAACCAGCAAAGACTGACAGTCATTTCACAAAAAAACCTGTGTTTGTATCAATAAAAGTCTTTCAATGAAATTCCGTTTCAAGCTTGACTTCTAGAGCGGATGGAGGGAGCGGAGCTTCTCTCGTTAAACATATTTGCTCATTAGAAAACCGTTTGTGAGCAAGTAGCGTATCCGTGCAGCTTTGCCCTTGTAATATGTGTAAACAATAAAAACATTAAAGTGACTTTATAATTGAGTTTGAACCTTGAGAGCTGTGATGTGAAAAACAAATAAACAGATATTCATCCGTCAATTCAAATGTAGTCCTTACTTATATAATAAAGTGTCGTTTTCATCCGTATTCAGAAGCCTTTTTCATGCAAGATTTTCTTTTGTTAGAGTTGTCAACCAAAAGGAGCGTGGATGAGGTATTCTTGCAGGCCTACTAGCAGATATCTGTTGTTTACACCATATTTTACAGTCAGGTGACCAGGACTTAAATCCCGTTGTTCTCTATTATATCTCCTTATTTATAGATTTGGCTTTTGAACAGAATCTTGCAAAGTACCGCTAGTTTAAATATATGTTTAGAAGACTGTTATCTTTTAATTGAGTTAAGTCTACTTTTATCCGACTGGTATCTATTTCTAGATGATTGTTGTCAAGAGTGAAGTTTCCTGTAGATGGAACATTATATAGGTTCGGTAAAATAGTGAACATCTGCAAAGTACATAGTGCTTTTAGTTGAAGAATATTTTCTACAAATTTTATACTTTATTATAATTAAGCTATCGATAAAACAGTTGATTCAAAGCGTCTGTCCGTGTTTAAAATTATTTCAGTTAAATTCGTTTTCATTACTGTAATAAACTCAGTTTGCGAATATCCAAATAAAAACATTTGTCTTCAGAAAAATCTGAGACAGTAACTTTATGAGTAAGGTTTTAACTGTTTTGTAATCATTTGTTTCATTTGTTAATTTTTGTCATCATTACAAAGATGCTTACGAGGAATGAAAAAAAAGTAGGCATGGGTCCCGAATTTTAAGTTTTAGGTGATTTTGGATTTGCCCGTATTATAAATTTCTTAGATTTGCGATTTCTGATCGAATGATTCAGTTTATATATTATATTTTCTAGTTTAAAGTTTTGAAGATCAAACAATATTTCTATGAAAGTTTTAAACATTGTCTGTGAAAACATTATAAACATCCGACCAGACACATACGCCCTCATTTAGAATAAGTAAAACCCTGGCTTGTGCTCAACCCTTTGCAAAGACTGGTAACACCAAAGGCTACTGTTGGAGATGGAGATGACAGTGAATGTAACATCACATATGGGCATTAGCCCGAGATTGAACGGGCTAAAGTGGTCGTTGAGGTTATGTGATTTACATTGCATTGGTTTAGTCCCAGTTTGACAAATATGGTGTATGTCCTCCGACAAGACACATAGCTCCACAAGTGCATCGGTCAGCAAAGACAATTTAGAGATGAAACCTGCAGCCTCTTTTGTTCGAAATTCTAGACGAATTCAGTAACAATAATTGCAGTCTTGTTTCAAATGCAAAAGGTTTCAATAATGTAAAATATCAGGGGAGAAAGCTTGCTTTACAACTGTTCAAGAAGAACAAATTCATTAAACCCAATTCACCTCAGAGATATAAATGTTATACCATAGTACAGCGAAAGGTCCTTGACTAATTGTATCTATTCACACCTCGCTAATCCATCTGGCAATTAAAAATCAAATAAATAGTAAATGAGAGGGAAACATACATTACATTTTGAAATGAATTTAGTTCGTCGAAAATGTTTGGAAGAAATAGTTGTATTATGTTGATTTTGCAAATGAACGTGATTTTTAGTAACAATCTAGGAGAATGTACAAAATTTCATTTAAAGCACGAGTGTTTAAACAAGAGGCTGATAGGTCACAGCTTTTTTGCAACGAGGACAGATCTTCATAATTGCATTAAATACTGTACGTATCTGCCAGTCTGTAAGTCTTTCGATTTTGAAATGTCGACACAGCTATGTGAACTGCATGATATTGACAGCTTATCCGCCCATGAGTCAGAGTTCGAGACTCAAGCTGGAGCAATTTTCAGCGATATCTTTGGATTGCCAAGTGTATGTACTTTTAATTTGTTTTGCTCATAAAATGTCTTTTTTTTTTTTTCTTCCTTTTTTCTGTTACATTCATTACTTTCGAATAAGCGTTCCAGGAAAACAAACTCACAGAGACATGTGTTTCATTTCGCCGCCTCTGGAATAATCTATAAACAGACCTACATTTGTATTTTTAGAGAGAATAGCTGTTAATGTTAAAGAAAATCTAACTTAAAAAAAATCAGGGTCATTTAAACTAAAGTCGTATTTAGTAATCAAATCAATATGACTTTTACATATTTTTCTACAAGGAGATTGCAGGTAGCTGCGGCATAAGACCATGTTACCCGCAACAATTGTGTGTTCCAACAGAACCATACCAGTGCATAGATATCAGTAAGTAACTTTGCTTATTGTTTAGAGGCTTATATCTCCAAGGTTATATTTTCCTGCGCATTTGCACTGGTGAGATATTCGGAATCTATATCGCTGAATATGCTTGCATGGGATACTTTCAAGCGCATGCGTATCAGTTCATCAAAATGTGATTGGAAATTGTACCGCAACCATTGTAATAAACCAAAACATTCTCATAACAATTAAATACTGGATAAAAACAATTAAAATATATGAAGGAGGGCACCATTAGCATGCGTAGACAAGAGTCCAAGTAGAGCACAAACATTTGAAAGAAGTTCCTTTTATACTTTTTGGAATGTTTATATTTTCCGCCGGCAAAAACGTTTGACTAGCAATTTGTGAATTTATCTTTAAAGACAATGTAATAGTGGCATGTAGAAGGATAGCTAGTCAGTTTTTAGAAATGTTTTAGTAAGATGTAATTACATGTACTAATAGGCTACATTACATTTTGATCAATGTATTCCGAAAATGCGAAAACATGCATTAATAGTTTGGTTTTTGATCAATTTCTCCCGCAAATGCCAAAAAAAAAAGAATATCGCACAAACGGCCCAAAATATTGATTTTAAAATTTATTGCTGGTAAGCTTCCGCTATATTATCAAATATTTTTTAACAGTAATCTCATACACAACAAGGACTGGAATATGGCACAAAGCAATCATGTACATTTGTACTCCGGACCAATCGATTGGTCGCAAACGAATTTGATCTCTGCTGCAACACTTATTTCGATCGAAGCTACATGTAGAAGGGACAGAACGCAACAAAGCAGCAAACAAAAATACTACACTATATATTAAAAGATCAATTAAAGTTATTTCAGCAAAAATATATTAACAGATATATGAACATTATAAAATAGAGTTATTGCGGTGGTAATGATAATAAAATGTTTAACTTTTATTTTCACAAGACACCACTAGCCAAGCACATGACGCAAATTGCTATATTTTCTCTGTACACATATATTGTATGTACATGTTAATTTTCAGAATGTGACAGTCAACACCCTATCGAAAATGGTGTAATAGAGCTGATGGAATCGGACAGAAACTTCCTCCTGGATAAGGCATATGTGGTATGTAAAAGAGGATATGTTTCAAATCCGACCGAGATCATTTGCAAGGCACCTGAGAAACTGGAGATATCAACTTGTGTGCATGAAGGTAAGATTACAGAACTATCTCCAATCTAATGTCTTAAAAAAACTGTACTGTGACGTGCTTATTTGTCTTTTCAAGGTGCCTGTAAATTAACTTCTTCGGATCTAGGAGTAAACCTTATCAAATGTGTGTCCACTTATTCTTGATATCCGAAAGCGGAAATGACATCGGGAATCCTTCTTAACAGCTTAAACAGTATTGACATCATTATCGCAAGTAATAGGACGTAAAACTTTCCAAATATGTTGCACAAACTTCGTGGTAAATCCAAACTATTTGTGTGAAATGATTAAAGAATGAGATTTAACAGCTATATATTTGTGACTTTATTATTGGATACTATTCTATTCAGTATTTCCATCGTCCTGTTTTTATAACAGCCAAAATTTTCTCAAATTAGATAAACTATATAGGTATGCAAAATGAATGAAAACAATATTTGTGGTAAAAACTGTTACATGCATACAAAAGCCAGCATCTTTATTTATTGAAATGCTACAGCTAACGAGCAGTCCTCTTTTAAAGCTTATGATTTTGCCTGTCTAAAAGCTTGCCAACTTAAAACTGTTCTCATTTAAAGTAGCTTGTTGGGTCTATTGATGAAGCTTTATCGATCAACTTATGCGCATTGAATTTCTGACAATATTTTTTTAAGTTATTGAATTAATTTACACTTTATTTCAATATAAATGAAAACAGTATTTTTGGACAGTTAATTACTTGACATACATTTTTTTGTAAAACATTTGTTTTAGCTTTACACATGGATAGGACATTTAAAGTTGAAAAAAGTTTCATATTTATACATTACTGACAATATTTATTAAGTTATGGAACTAAAATACCAAATACATTGTAACAGCTTTATCTTGATGCTTTTTTAACTTATGCATATTTACATCTTCTTGTGTTGCTAAAAATTGAAAACAACTATTTTTATTACATAAAAAAGTATTTTCGTTAGCTTAATCCAGAATCACATTTTGACCTGTTTGAAGATTTAAAAGATGTATTAAAAAGTAATAGTTATGTGGGTTTAACATTTTGCGTTTGACAATTACTGCGATATATAGCTTGTAACTAAAGCCGCTATATAGCTTTATTCTATTATGAAAATGTAATAATTGATCGTCATATCGAAATTTCATGCAACATAATTATACAGTATTTGCGCATGAAAAATAATAAGTAAACGGACAACAAATTAAAGAAATGTCATCTTTTAGAATAGGTATTTTCTGTTTGCACATGTAGTATATGCAAAAAAATAAGCAACCTTTAAACCACAATTGTCAAGATACAAAATCTAAATAGACCCCAGTTTGTTAGTACGATATTGTATCTGTATTCTTGCCTTTGGCAATAACACCAGCAACTCCAATTTACAAGAGTAATTATCAAACGCGCGCACTATTTTAACGTTTCAAACTGTACCTATGTGAGTCCTCTATAGCTCAGTGGTTTAAGCGCCGAAGGTCGTGGGTTCGAACCCCGCCGGAAGCTGGACTCTCCACTTCATTTCATTTCATATCTCATCTGTCATTGGTCAATTCACATCATCTTTCGACAAAAACTGCCTTGTCAAATTTCAAAGTTGCTCCATTAGTACCGAGTACGTCTCTACTAATTTGAGACAAAGTCCGAAAGTAGGAATGCTGGTAAACGAAAATTCTAAGGGCAAAAACTGGCGTGTCCGGAGTACACAGTGACATTGTAGCTGAGTAATAGCCCAGCAATAGCTAAGTAAATTGTGAAAGAGCACTGTAGAGTACAAATGGACAAATTTATCCCATGACAATAAGCGCACAAAGGGAAAAACGAGAAAGTTATAATTGAAATGCATGTGAAAAGCAGTTGAAAAAGAATATACAGCAATGTTCGGCGAAGAGTACGTGAGAACGGATAGACGATGACTATGGCGGGCAGAGGTTACAGAGAAGGGAAGGGAAAAGAGAGAGGGCGGAGAACGGAGATAAGACATACCTCCCCAAAAATGTGTACCTCATTTACGGTACTGTTTACTTTTTCTTGATTTACTCTGATGAAACTGTCGCCTCATTTTTCCGGTACAAAAATATCACTCTTGCTCTTCCGTAGATAATACCAATACCTGAAAAGCCTATCAATAAACTACATGTATATTGTGGTAGTCAAAGTCATAAATTGCCTTTATACAGGAACATTCGGAACTGAAGTATACTTCTTTGTCTTCAGATTTGAAGGGTCTTACATGCACTGTAACTGGAACATGGGAAGACGCTTCGTGTTTGCCAGGTAATTTTACAGCAATCTGTATTCACATGTACGCATTATCAATCAATATCAACTGTTACGTGCAAACAATTACTTTAAATTCAAATTATTACTTCAGATGTTCACATTGACAGTTTCGTTACCAATCAATATTTCTTACGGAAACAATTGTATTACAGTCATAACAGTGATTTTACAAACCAAAAGTACATGTCGAGAATGTAGCGTATTTTTTGTAAGGATGCTTACATTATTATTGCAAATTTGAAAAAAAATGGAACACTTTCTAACACAACGTAACGATATAAGGAACGGCATACTTGAACATTATTTAGAATATATTTATATTTTTCATTAGTAAATCATTTAAAGACAATTACATGTACTTAGGTCATTTTATTATCATCAAGAATTATAAATAAATGTTATAAACGTCTACCTGCTAAAATGAATTTTTTATGAAATATGGTACATTAACAATTGAATATATATGACATCGTTCTTGGCATGAACATGACTGTAAAACAACTTTAACAGAATATGAAGACATAATTTGTTTCTGAAACAGTAGAAAGTGGTTTTCTTTGCTAACCCGTGGGAAATTATTTAATAAGTACAATAACAAGTCATACATTTCTTATTTTCGCAATTCATTTTACATTCGATTTATTGAGTGAAAATCAATCAATAGAGTTATGGCAGTCTCAGAGCGTAACTGTCGTTGCGGAAAATACGCAAGCGGGCAAAGGTCTGAGTCTGTGCTGTGTAACGAACATTTATTATCCATTAGTGTTTACATTGCATTTAAGGGAAAACGAAAATAACTAAATAAATGAAATATTACATGAGGCATTCGATTGCTTCAATCATTTGTCAAATTTTATGCTATATTCTTAACGTCTCGAATCAGCAAAGATTGCGGCAATTTATGAATATTGCAAGGACAGGAATCATAATATTTCAAGAGTTTAATAATTTTTTTAACCAAAATGTCCAGGGCTACTGGAAGAAACATTCTCTTTTATTCACAAAATCCCGTATGTGCGCAAAATTCGTATCAGTGCAGCTCTGTTCATTATTTGTGTTCGTTAAGTGTAAAACTACGTAACTTGAAAATTACAGTCATAAGTTTTAAAAACATTTTGTATTTACTTTTAGCAGTATCCTTACAGCAACTTATCAAATTATTCTTTAAGCATTCTTTTGGTTAATTACATTAATTATTTTTTAACGATATCTTCAATTTAGCCCATATGCACTAGCAATATCTATTACATCAGAAAACAATCTTCTTGGATTCAGACTGAAAACTATTCCTAGCTGCTGTGAGCTTTATATAAAGTACAGCATTGTGAATTTTTACTTAAAATAAAGATAAGAAAGTGATATAATTTAAACTTTTGTCTTTAGTTTTCAACTTTGATCTCATCAATAATTTAATGCAATATAAGAACATTACCACGTAAGGAATTTTTCTGCGATGTTTGAACATACTGTTTTAAAATGTCATAAAATATTCTCTTAGATGTTTAATATATTTGATACATGGACATCCTATTAATAACGTAATTGTATGTAGCTAATTGTTAATGTTTTGATTTTCAAATAATCGCCAGTTCAGTTTCACTCTGAATGGCAAAACAGATCCGATTGTTATAACGTTTCCGTTTGTTTGAAATCTTAGGTTGCTCAATACAGCCAGCCGAGTTCATGGGGAGTTTAAACCACACTTCAGGTGGGTATACCTGCCAGAGATGGGACAAACAATATCCTCACGAACACGAGTTTGCGGTTGATCATCAATACCCGGATGGTAGCACCTCTGCTGCGGAAAACAATTGTCGAGCTAATTTGGAAGTGTACCTCTGGTGTTACACAACAGATAGTTCTAAGAGATGGGATTATTGCACAAAGCCTGTGGAAGTCTGTTGATTTATATGTATTATTAGCGAATGTGTATCTGTTGTTATGTGATAAATATCTAAATTTAGCTAATTGGTATCATTTTTTTATTACGGTCAAGGGCACAGCTTTCATTGACAGTAAATAATCCTGCGCCTCACAAATAATGAAAATCTGCACATTACTTGATTGCATATGCCTGTAGATTTACATACAGTGTATACCAAACACTTGGTATGTTGTATACGTTGTTTATGGAATATAGTGGTACTTTGACAAGGAATAATATTTTGTTTTTCTTAAAAAACATTGTACGACTGAGTCTTGGAATTTGGAGGGTCATTTTTAGATTATCAGGGTTCATGGTCTATAGGTCAACAATCTGAAAAGGAGATTAAACAAGTGTGGGGTTTTAATTTCGTATCAGCTTCAATACACACTATTATTAACTAATAAGCTAAGACATTGTTAAAAGTTTGTATCTTTATTAAAGCTAATAAAACATATGATAATAAGCATTTGACTATTCATAAGTGCAGGGATCGGATCAGATAAGTTCATTGATAACACATCATGTTTCATTTGTGTTTTTTTTCAAAAACATAGTTTTGCTTGAGACTTTTTGATGAAGTAAAATACAGTGCTTTTAAACTGTATATATCTGATTATTAACCAGCTTTGTTTATGAGACATCCTTCCTTCAGGAATACGTGACGCGACCTACTCAGCACTTGACAGCTGCTCGCTCTCAGATATTTGTAAAATAAATAATGTTCTTCAAACTGTATACAATAATGATTGGCAACTCTCGTATTTTCTTATACAAGTTCAACCTATTTGTCGCAGTTTGCGAGACTTTAGCATCGATGAACAATATCCGTTAAACATACCAAATGCATGTACTTTTAAGTCACGCGACGTAACATTATCCTATCAGAAATCATAAAGGAAAGCGTAGATCTACATTAACTTCAAAGTTTCAGCGGATTTTTGAAAACATTTCATTAAAAAAAACTAGAAGACAACTAATATTTTTGTTGACTTTTCACTACCGCACCACATCGGCAGTCCGCGCCCCGCAGTTTGATTTCATCACATTTTGTGTTGGTAAGGGGAGATAGCAACCCTTGTAAAAAGTCTATTAGCCTTACATTTAAATCCTTTGAAAAGCTAAATGCTTAATCTTAGAGCCTATACTACTTTGAAACCTAAGTAGGCTACACATTCACCATTCAGATTCTATGAATGGAAGCGTTGTGAATGAAATACGATTGTTTTGATCACGTGAACGCAGATCTAAAGATAGACTGCATATTGATAACTTGTTTATGTACACATGTTTACGCCGTTCATCTTTTTAAAAAGATATATTTCTTGTTAGTACTGGCTGATATCTGAGTGAGGGAGACACTTTATAAAGTTTGTATTTCTAGTTGCTGTATTGCAGAATGAGTTTACACAGTCGATGACATGTAAACGCTAACCGTATGCAGTGTCGGATCAGTGTACAGGTGTAGTAATTTAAATATTCTGAATTTTGCCTACATTAGTGTTACAATGATTTAAAGCATTTACACGCATATTTGGAAACGGAAATGGCTTTTAATTACTTTTTAAGTCGAGATCGCAAACACGATCCCCGCGCGTTTCAGCTAAAGTATATCTACTTTGTAGGCGAAAGGAGAAACCTATGGCTGTTCAAATTGTCAGGGTTTGTGGGGGATATTCGTTTGACGCATGCCGGCGTAGGCCGCTCTATTCGTTTCTAACAGCCAGGATGAATTCGGCGCATTTTGAGAAATGAGGTTTTGATATACCGGCGTATCCCGGCTTACGCCGCATCCTGCGTCAAACGCTGGGTCGTTTTCAAAATTGGCTACTAAAGCAAGGAGTTAAGAAACTGAAGTGTGATTGCAAATTCTAAATTTGAAACAAATCGAGTCATAGTAAAGGATCCACATTACCTGATACCGGAAGATACTGGCATGTTTGACCGATATCGGTTTTTAAACTGGCCGAACAATAAAAACTTTTCACTACTTACAAAACGTTTACATAAGCATATAAACAAATTCGACGTTTACATGGATAAAAGATAGAAATATCAACTTTTTGACAATGAACAATGGTTTAACCCATTTATAGAATTTTGTTCACACACAAAATATTTTAATTATCGAATACTACGGCTCTTTTTATTGGTCAGTTGTTGGTCAGCTGTTGTTTTCTTCCGCGTTAGATATTAAAGCCAATTTCGCGGTCTTTCAGGCACAGTTTTGGTTTGACACATCGATGATGTTGATATAGTAGAAAATAATTTTAATGATTTTAAAATGAATCTAGTTGATTCTAGTACATTTCTTTCTGTTAGTTCTAAGTTTCTCCTTGTCACTTTAACTTGAATCAATTGAATTATATTTCTATGACGTGTCTTGCATCACTCAATAACCTATGTATAATTCTATTTGCTTTTCTGTTCATTGAGATAATTCTTTATCGTACATTCCTAGGCGATTTTCATTCATTTCATAACATTTTGTTCAAAGAACTATACACTTCTTCACTTACATGTTGCATTTTCCAACCACGTATTAAATATAGCGGGCCACTTCTCGCAATAAGCCCACTGTAGTCCAGCTCCAGTTATAACTAGAAACAAGGAGGAGTATTAACTAAAAAAGAATATTATATGATTGTTCGAAAAACGAATGTTTAATGATTCAACTATTAATTGAAAAATAATGCAGTTCTAAAGTATGTTTTCGAGTATTTAAGGACACATCACTACACACGCTCAGACTTCTATATCTCTACCGGTGTCTCTAAAGAGAAACTATACAAAAACCGGATTTTTTAAAACGGGTTTGTTTGGTGTCCGATGTATAAATCCTACCTACAAATTCTAAATATTACATTAAAATGTTAAATAAAAAAATCATACATTTTATGAAATGGTTATCAAAAGTTCGATGCGACGGCTAAATGGAAATATAGGTAAATGGGTGAAGGGAATATGCAACCACTTTTTTGTTTAATTCACTCATAACCCTATACAGTTTATGTTAGATTTACATCATAATACAATTCAGTAAATATTTTGTCTAAACGTGTTATTTAAAGCTGTATGTGTTAATAAATGTTTGACTCCCATGGTTTTCATGCGAGTTGTAACTGGGAAAATTTGCCGTGTGTACACACGGACCACGAATGTGGTACTTCATCTTTGTCACTGTTTTGCTTATAGTAGATAACATTCATTTTGGTGTTGCTCATATATTTCATTGTAATGTTTATTTTTTTCTGATATTAAATGTCTGTGTTCTCGTTTCTTGCTGTCTCATTATTACTGTAAAATCCAAGTATTTAGTGAATGCTCCCATAACCTACTATAACCGTACATGATAGTACATGTACAACAATTTAACCATTGTACAGCAACAGTAAAAACAAACGAAACTAGGTGTCGAAAGGAAAAACATTTACTTGGCTGGAGGGGAAAGACATTTTTGGAATCTAAATGTCAGATGTATAATGTATCAAGGGCAAATAAGGGGATGGAGAATGTGTTATCCAGAAATATGCATGAACACATGGCATTGAAACTGACATTTGACATTGCTTTTGGGAAAATATATGCCATGAAAATCTTCATTAATTATTCATTATCACTAAGACCCGCAATGTGCAAAGTGTGTTGCTATTGTGATAAAAACAGTTACATTGGAGAAATTTCAGGTCTTTGACTACCACTGGGTACAAGTCTGGGAACACGATATTTTAAACACTGTAAATGTTTGGGGTGTACGTACACTATGGAGCAAACCAGAACGAAGAACGTCTGGATACACTTTCCGCATTCTGTTTGGACGGAAACCCCTCAAGCTATATTTCCTATATATTATTCATCAGCATAACTCTGAACGTTCAATTTATTTAGCCCAAACGGATCACAAAGTAACGCACAATTAATGTCTCTCCGATCATATAATTTATTTGATTATTATTTACACTTTTTATCCGTACGGCACTACACAGTGGCTAGACACAGACACCAGCGGCGCTACTCAGTGGCTAGATTCAAGAACCGGCAGCGATACACAGTGACTAGACACAGGAACGGTGCATTTATATATATATTATATTAATGGATGGATGTAGTAGAAGTTGGAAATCAAAAGGCTTAACTAAAGACATTACAATGCTTGAGTTACACTTAACCGATATTAGAAACGCAAAGATTTCCCCTGTTGAACATTTCTATTTGAATGACGCTATTGTTTTTATTTCTATTTAAGTCATTTTTTGCGATGAATTATTGAAACTTTTACAAGAATTCAATTTTATATTGTTTTTGTTGTGTATGAAATTTAAATAAATTTGAAACACGATAACACTGTTAAAATAAATAGTTTGCCACTTTTGCGTTTCTAAACCTGTTGAGTGTATTCCCAGTAGTTGCCGCTTCTATAGTATTCGGAGATTAATTGGAGAACAAGAACATTCGTTTTAACTGCGATAATGAGGCAGTAGTACATATTTTAAACAACCTGACCTTAAAATCGGCTAGCGTGCTATCTTTGTTACGGGTTCTGACTATGCAATGTATTAGACACAATTGCTTGATAAAGGCATAGCATATCGCGGGTTCAAAAAATGACATTTCTGATGCATTGTCACGTTTTCAGTTACAGAGGATTCGGAAACTGCCATGTGAAGAGAATGCTATGCCCGGTCTGCAACTTGGGATCTTACCTTAAAGTCCGGGGTGAGGGTGCAGGGCAGCTCTTCATTCACAAAAATTCGTCCGTAGTCACTCGTTATCAGTTTGCTGCTGTCTTACATAAATGCGTATACAAAACAAAGTATAGATCAGATAATTTAAAAACACACAGTTTTAGAATATGTAGGGCTACTCAACTAGCTACAATGGGCGTGTCCGAAAATACATTCAGGTAAATGACTCACACTAAGTTAATATTAATCACAGATATTTAGCTACTGGGGGATTCTATACCATACTGGGTTGGTGAGAGGGCGAAGTACAGGCATATCCCCAACTTTAAACATACCAGCGGGACACAGCATTGCATGGTGGGGCATCCGGGGGTTAGGATGGGGCGACTTCATCCACTGCGCTCAGCTACCAGTGCTGTTCCGGACCCCTCCTAAGGTACTTTTGTTGCATTTGGGCGGCAATGACGTCACGAACCATTCTCTGCGTTACGTATTTAAAATGATACAAGACAGATTAGAAGACCTGCAAAGTGCATTTCCGGATGCAGTGTACGTCTGTTTTGACATTTTACAAGGGATTAATTGTGGAGTTTCAGGGGGCGAAAACAAACCAATAGAGAAGAAAAGGAAACGAATAAATCAATTCGGGCGCAAACGTTTTAAAAAAAGTACCCCAAATAAATTCCACATACTGCAAATGGACATAGACGAGAAAACTCCAGTTTTCTTTAGGCACGACGGCGTGCACCTGTCTGAAGTTGGTTTGGACATGTATATTGACGCTCTTCGCGATCTGATTGTATAAATTCTATAAGAATTTTGGGAAATAAATTTGTTTGGAAAGTATTATCTCGTTTCAAATTTATTTGTGGTGGAAAATTCTTTCGCATAGGTGCGATCAGGAATGAACATGTTAGAAATTGTGATCTCGTTTCTTGCAGGGAATTACATTGCATACCTATGATCGTTGTCTTTCCCATAGTGCTGGTATGTGGGTAGAGTGCGATTTATAATATTCAGAAATCTACTGAATTGGTTAAATGAGCGTTAAAGAACTGGCCAGATAGCTATATATAGCGTTCTTTTAATAGCTCCAATTTAGAATAGTTGTTTTTAGAGAAGCTGTATTGAATATTGTTGCACTGGTGGTTTGTTTAAGTATTTTTAAAACTTTCTAGGAATGAACCAAAAACAGATTAAAAATCTTTGCAAGTTTTTGGACCCTCTGTGGGGGTATGGGGAGTCCAATTGCTGACACAACTCTGCATCCAGTGGTGGTGGGTCAATGGACCCTGGAGAGGCCATCTCCAGCTGTTATACGTCTCAAATGCGTTTGGTGTTAACTATACATGTTGTCATGGGGCTTATATATCTTATGTGGAATTATTGTTTTTGACATACTGTGATGAAGAAGGTGCATGAACATCGTGGTGTGGTTTGGTTACTGGGCAGAAAAAGTGTACATTCCAATATCTAATTAATCTGATGGCATTTTTACATAAGTAGGTTTCATCAGTATAAAGGCTGTGAGGTTATAGCATTTGGATTTTGTTTGCATATCCTTGTACATAACTCGATGATATTATGAGGTGGTAATACATGTACATATACCGTCTCCCTTGGTCTAGTGGTTTGGCATCCGCCTTTTGGGTGGGGAGGTCGAAGGTTCGAAGCCCGCCGGGGGTCCGTTCTGTTGGCTGGTTGGTGGGCCGCCAGCTGGTTAAATAGTGGTTACCGTATGCCTACCTGCCTGGTGCCTGGCATTAAGGGGTAGGATTCGGGAGGTCGTGCCAAAAGTCTCTCATAAGTCAAGGAATGGCTGGCCCTAAACAAGGGTGACACTATAATAAAAAAGCCTTTACCTTTCTCTTATACTTGCGTGTAGTAGATCATTTGGAAAATTGTTCTTGGAATACACATGTAGCATTAGCAAATAAATTGATGGAAGACTGACAACAATATGAAAGGCTAAGCAACACTATTTATAAAGGGGGTGTAACCTCACATGTTTCAAAAACCTCAGTAACTATGGGACTGCAGAATAGAGCTCAAGCAATGATGGTACTCATGTTTTTGTTTTAGTTATTTTGGAATTTAGATATGTAGAAAGAACTTAAAAGAGTCTATATTTGTTCAAATTGATGTAAGCTGGCTTTAAGAAACTATCAGAGTGAGGAACAAATTTAATAAACCGGACAGAGTTCAAACACCACTTCTGCCACACTTACAGGAAAAAAAGGCCCTTTGAAGGTTTCTAAAATGGATTCAATTTATGAAACTAACCAGAGGAGATCAGTGTCAGAAGTACTATGTGACTACATAACTATACAACCGGTCTACTGAGACCAAGGTAAATTGTGACTTAGTAATAAGTGTGATTTTCATATTATTTTTCTTTATTAAGCTATTAATTAAGATTACAAACTACACACAATTAATAAGAGGTGTTCAAAAATAAAACTACAAAAAAATAGGTGTTAGCCGGTTTCACTGCCTTTACGGGAAGTCCCACAAGCACAATTTTGCCATCTTAGCCTTAAAAGAAATCTTATTTTTTAAATGTTTTATTCATTTTTATACAACATGATTATGGTACTCTTTTAGTGATATTATACTATTGTATACTTAAATAATGAGCTCTTTTGCAGAACTTACTACTTAATTTAATTAGGATCTTCAGTAAAAGAACTACTTGTAATACTAAAATACAATTATTAATCAAGTGTGAGGGTTCTAACAAGACTGATATATATTACAAATCTAATAAAACCTATTTCAAGGTATACAACTTAATTAAAATCAATTTTTTTCTATGTGCCTCCTTCTGAAGTAAGAGAGTAAGAGTCTCTTATAGTTAAACTGGTCAGAAAGATGCAGGTGATCGATGTAGCATCTGTATGGCCGGTGGCCAGTCCAAACCTGCAAAGATCTACTTACTGATCATGATAACAGGGTTGATGTTTCATTCAGTTGGAGGTAGTACAAGTAGGTTTGTAAGCAGAAACCGGCTTACATTTATCCTGAGCCCGCCCCCTACCCCTCGTCCCAACATATTACAGATAATAGCCAGTGAAATTTTGTTTAATTATAATTATTATATGGTGCCATACAGACAGTGCAAACTACCATACAGTATTAAATTATATATAAGATATAAATTACAGTTACAGTATTTTATAACTGAAACAGGCATGTAACAGGTACAGTGGTTGGGCAACCCTACCAACATGTCACCTGTCACTCCTGCTAATTTCTGTTATGTGCAGACTATGATTTGCTAAATAATAACAAGATTGAATTTTTATGTTTTGGGTTGCCAATTTAAATCAACACCCACTAACCAGTGAAACAGCATGTTTACTACTACAATCAAAATACTAAGTACTTATTGAATATAAAAATTGCATTTATACAAAAATTGTTTAGGATTTTGACTAGTGACCTACAGGATGGGGTCTGATAGCAACTGGAGTAAATTAGATAACTAATTTTATCAGTCATTTGACAGTCTACTATGTTATTCTCAACAACCTTTATACACATTAACTTAGGGCTTTTTCTTAGACTGAGAATAATCATTAATAGTGAAACCATGAAAGTCCAAGCTTATCCATTTCTGGCTTGAATTTTAGTCTGTGTGGTAAATGCTATGCAGTCAAATAGCCAGTGAGGGGTGTTACATTTTACAATGCACTAGATGCAAACCTGGTCAACCCAAAGTATGTACCAACCCGAGCTGGTTGGTAGTAAGTTTGCGCCCAGCCTAAGACGTGCGATTGATTTGTCCATTTGTAATTTGTCAAGTATCCCATAGGACGGCCAGGTCGCACTGTTTTGCGGCAAAATGTGTTTGTTTTAAGTTTCAATTCTCTACACCATCCATCCAGGATAGTGGTTCGAATCCTGGCATATATTTATGTGGGTGAGTATGGTATGTCCTGGATCATGGCCCCTAAAACCAGGCCCTTTTGTCTGCGTTATCTGCTCTCATTACCAGATATTATCATAAACCTACATGAGCTGGACACTATAACATGGTAACTGGTAAGCCTGTTTTTAGGCATTGATAAAATTTATGAATAATAATAATGTATTCAATAACTCTGGTCTAGAATGACTGTTGTTTTTATTTCATTGAGAACAGAGATGATAGTGAATCTGAAAATATATACAATATAGCAAGTTTTTTAGGTTGATGATGTAAAAGACAGCTCAATGCAGTGTCTATTGTTATCATTTCTGGTATAAATGCAGGAACAGGTTATAGAGTATTCCTGATAAATGGAACAATAATTTGTCAATCTTCCTATGATGGCAACATACATGTTTAGATGGATTACAACAGCTGAAGCTAATATACCAGAGCCTGGATTTTTAGACCCATCTGTGTATATATGTAGATGTCCAGAATAAAAATATCTGATCTATCATTTGAGTTTCTAACTTTGCGAGATGCGGTTTGTCAGATTTGATCATTTTGTTTTCATAGGGCACTTGTAGGAGGATCTTACAAAATAGCCGTGCTTTATGATCTCATGACCAAAACCTTGACTTTCGCTCAATATTTGAGAATCTATTCCTGGCGCCCCAGTCTAAGGGGCGAACCCCAGCCTCAAGTTCAAACAGGTAGGCAGGAGTAGAGGACAACGCACTAAGGGCCAGCTGGAGGCCTTAATTTTTGGACAATATTCAGACCCTGTTTTTGAATGACAATGAGGCATTTGATGAGACTCAAACTAATTAATCAGCCAAAGACACTTCCTAATTACCTTTCTCTTTATGTCAGCTAACGGATATATTATTCCAATCAGGCAGTATAGGGGACGTTTTTGGTCATATGAAGGGGGACGTTTTGGCCTGGGGACGTTTTGTTTTTTGGGGACGTTTTTGGATTGCTTCGGACTTTAAATATTTTCGTAAAAGTGTAGTTGATTCGGCATATTATTTGCATATAGCCAATAAAACACTTGTTAACATCATACCCACGATATGTTGCTTCGATACAGGCGTACCTTGTCTGCTGCACTTTAAGGAATGCATTGACAACAGCAGTTTAGATAAAAAAGATGTCCTTTCCGTTGCAAAAATAGACCTAAATTTCGGACATGAGGTGAAAATGTCTTCGACCTGTCCCGGAAGTCTTTCTCGCTCGCAACTAAACTAAATAATATAAACTGAAATCAGCACTTTTTTGGGGGAGATGTGCACGCTAAGTAAAACGATTAACTACGAAATACACCATCGAATCGTACGTATACCGTATGGATTATCGTGCATCGCGAATCGTATATCGTGTATCGTGTATAGTATATGGTGCACGTTGCACGATGAATGATACGATATGATACACGATATACGATTGACAAAATACACGATGAGTGCACGCACGTTATACGCACGTTGCACGCACGTTATACGCACGATATACGCAAATTTTGACAACTGTTACGTTCCGACTACTGTATGTGGGTAGAGTGCGATTTATAATATTCAGAAATCTACTGAATTGGTTAAATGAGCGTTAAAGAACTGGCCAGATAGCTATATATAGCGTTCTTTTAATAGCTCCAATTTAGAATAGTTGTTTTTAGAGAAGCTGTATTGAATATTGTTGCACTGGTGGTTTGTTTAAGTACTGCGGGGTACACTGTGGTTCTATTAATCGGCAGTACTCTGTAGGTGTTATAGACACATATTTGCGTCAGCTGGTATAAAAGTGCAACAGGGTGTATCTTGGGTTCTGGTCGCGCTCCTGATCGCTCCTTGGCGTAGATCTTCCATAGTGCTAGTCTGTGGATATATCAAATTTCATTAGTGCCTGTCTTATGAAGTTTTTCCATGCCGTCATGACCATATCCGCCATTTTGATCTTGAACATTTTATTCATTAACCTGAAATATCTAATTACATGCTACGCTGGTGGTTAAAACCATACCCCTGTTGTTGTTGTTGTCATAAGTTGTACAATTAAGATCCGCTCTTAAAACTATCCAGAGATCTTTGACAAAATAGTAAGTTTCAAACTACATGTATTAATAAAACCAATACTGGTCCGAAATGCTACAAAATATAACGCAGACATCTCTAGCTCTAATACTGCAAAATCATATTCATAACATGTAATTAAACTTCGAAACCAACGTTAGGAATACTGTGTTTTCTATACAAAATAGCTTGTAATTCGAGTATTAATAACATCGAAAACGAGTGTGTGCCTTTAAAACCAATTCCTTGCAATCTTGCACTTTAAGTCTGTATCTTCTATGAATAATAAACTACGCACATTCGTTTAATGTTATTGCTGTGTTATTAAGTCAGTCGAGGTAAATACTAGTACTTCAATTCGATTTTCGATGCACTTATTTATATCAAAGAACGTTTTTAAACATGGGCCTAACACTTAACACATTTCAAAGTCAGAACGCAATGTAACCTAACTACTACATGTTACAATTTGCATGTTAAGAAGCTTAGATTACACATTCCCTTCGCCATTTACAAAATATACCAAAAAAAACCCAACACAGTTATATTGTTTGTTAAAGAAATAGTATTGCGGTGTTACAAGGATTTAAGACAGTCTCAAAACGTCCGTTTTGTGAATACACCCGTCATAGTATCGGTCCCTCCCTCCGTTTGTTGTGACGAATTGCTTTGTACATGTAAGCACACTAACGACTACATCATTCGACTGACGTGACTTTGAACAAAATTTCAAAAAGATGGTTGATTGTTTGTTTCAATGGTTCTGGGGTCAATTGAGTCTGCCTAATTATCGTCAACGGTTTGTGGAAGCTGTTTAAAGGCTACACTATTTTTCGTGACACGGCTTTGAGCCCAATCCTCACAAACATTGGTTTCATTGTTTGTTTCAGTGATGTAAGGGCAAATTTGGCTAGTGAAACGAGGTTAACATCTAAGTCAATACAAATGTACGTAAATAAAAAGATTTTAAATATTCAGTAGGTCACATTGTTTACCAATTAATGATAAAAACTGGCAAAACTTTTAGCAACAAGAGGCATGTTAGACATGGCAACCCCTCCCATTCCCGACAAGTGCTCTTTATATGACCAAAAAATTTAAGATTAGAGGAATGGATATGGTATAGTTTCTAATTTAATGAACTATTAGTATTCGGCGGGTGAAGTTATGCATGAAAAATCAAGAACATGTAACAAAGGGGAGAAATTAAAAAAATAGGCAAGATAGAGTTATGGTTCTTAAGCATTGCACTTCCTTTCATTATACTCTATCACTGTATTAAGTTTCAAGTAATTCCATTCAGTTCTTTTAAAGTTATGCCTCAGACAAAAAAATCAAGAACATGTAACAAAGGGGAATAATTAAAAAAATAGGCAAGGTAGAGTTATGGTTTGTAGACACAACACTACCTCTCAATGTCCTCTGTCTGTGTGTAAAGTTTCAAGTAATTCCCTTCAGTACTTTTGGAGTTATGCTCCGGAAGAAAGTGTGACGGACGGACGGACGAACGGTCGGAGCCCATTACTATATCCCCTCCCCCAAGGCCAAGGTGTCATAGTGTTTGTTACAAAAATTAGTTTAAAGGATAACGTTATAAATATCTCATTTTCTCCACGGTATAATCCGTATTTCATCTTTGAACTATTTTCATGTGTTGGAACATATTTTACGTTTCTTATGTAGTATGTGCGTTTAGTACAATCCCCTTTAAAGCTAATCATTCACAGTTCCCGATGACAATATTTAAATATTACTTATATATTACATGTATATAGTTAAACATAAAATGTTAAAGTAATTGCTAGAATGAACAATATAAGTAAACGTCTGCAAAGTTCCATTGAACATGTTGGTGGGTTTGGTTTCACGGCACCGCTACACTATAAGGTTATACTGGGATTTTCAAAAGCGTTTGTAGCGCTTTATAATTTGGAAGCGTATAATTTCAAACATACAGATGTAGTTTACAGGAATTTATCATGGAACCTTTTTATTTGACGATTCATTCTAAAATGTTTTATCCTGTCACTTGCTGCATTATCGACCCGATAACAGGGTGCCGGATAAATTTTATGATATTCGGCAGTTGACCACGTGACTTGTGTGTGATTGCCGGACTACTTAATTGAAAGAAAAATAATCGTGTGGCTTGTTTTCCACTCAAAAGCAAAGCTCATCACTAGCCTAGTATGAAATTTTGTATTAATTGCAGTCACATTATAAATAATTTCCGTTAAACTGTTCCCATTTCGATTTTATTACGTCATCAGTTCAAGTCTACGTCACCGATGCTAGCCCTTTTGGCCATCAGTTCTAGAAAAGTTAGGCCATCTGAAAATAGTTTAGGTATGACATTTCTAAATGTTGAAGCAATCAAGAGTTACTTCCCATTCAAAATGGCAGATTCTTCCTTTACTTAGTAATTCTTAGATGACCACAGGCAAATTGTGTCTATAACTGTTCAATGAAAGTCAAACGACAATATTCTAAAAGTAAAATGACTACCATGGAATATTTAGTAATTACCTTTCATTTCTCATCCATTTTCTTCTTAGGTCGGCCACTTAACGATGGTCACGGGTAGATATAAGATGTCTACATGTTAACTGATACCAGTATGATGGTTTTCCAAAAATTCTTCCTTTTCTTAGTGATTCTTAGATGGCCACAGGCAAATTGTGTCTATAATTGTTCAATGAAAGTCAAACGACAATATTCTAAAAGTAAAGGGACTACCATGGAATATTTAGTAATTACCTTTCATTTCTCATCCATTTTCTTCTTAGGTCGGCCATTTAACGATGGTCACGGGTAGATATAAGATGTCTACATGTTAACTGATACCAGTATGATGGTTTTCCGAAATATTCTTCCTTTTCTTAGTGATTCTTAGATGGCCACAGGCAAATTGTGTCTATAACTGTGGAATATTTAATATCTAAATAATCTTTTCATTTCATTTTTTTTTTACAAAATGGCTATTAAGTAATGGCAAGCATCACATTCCTGTGGCCATCAGTGACCTTTTATTCATTATTCATTATATGTTTGGCTCTATTGAACAAAAACATGCATGAAACCTGTGTCGCCATCTGTGGCCTATCGTGAAATGTTATTCTGGCTCTACTGAACAAATGCATGCATCAATTGTATGTGATCATCTCTTACCTGTCATATTATATAATTCTGGCTTTATTGAACAAAGACAAGCATCAAGTTCCAGGTCATAGATAGACACAGACAATTGATGCATGTCTTTGTTCAAAAGAGCCATAAAAGCATGCAATAGGTCTCGGATTGCCACAGGAAATTGATGCATGTCTTTGTTCTATACAGTCAGAATTATTGTAAATGGTAGATGAGAGATGGCCACAGGAAATTGATGCATGTTTTTGTTATATACAGTCAGAATTATTGTAAATGGTAGGCGAGAGATGGCCACAGGAAATTGATGCATGTTTTGTTATATATTGTCGGAATTACATGTATTGTATATGATAGTTCACAGATGGCCACAAGAAATTACTGCATGTCTTTGTTCTATATAGTCAGAGTTATTGTATATGATAGTCCATACATGTCTATAGGAAATTGAAGCATGTCTGCTCAAGAGAGCCATAATAACATAATGCGATAATCCATCTTAGTTAATTGATATGGCCATAATTCATATATATTTGTTTGTGCGTTTGAATTATGTGTTGCCATGCAATTTTACTTCTTACGCAGACATATATATAGGGCCTGCTTATCTATTTACTAGCCTAATTAATTTGGCGTTTCCGTATGACCCCTTTCATACATCTGATATTTTATAACTGTCACACATCTACAAGGCGATCAACTGTAAAATGTCAACCTGTAAAATCGGTTTTCCTTTGAAGTGGAAATAGTGAGACTATCTATCTATAATTCCGTTCAATAACTTCTCTCGTAGGTCCGCACTATGCCTTCCGCGGACCGCATATTACTCGACGAGGTTATGTAACACTAATTTTATTTTCAGATGGCCACAGCAGTTTTTTTTCGGATGGCCAAAAGTAATATTCTGTTTTGGTAGCCATTATTTGTACCAGTGCATTGAATTGAAAGATTTCCCAGTTTCAATTTATTACTTCGGCTAATTCATGTGCCACAAATAAGGATAAACAGCGTTTTATTAAAGAAGGACTTCACTTTATTTGAGCAAGACAATAATTGAAATCGTGCATAAACAGGATAGAAAAGGACATTTGTTTTCAGATTTTCCTCTGATCTGGCGGTATTTTATTTCGTCATTACAGAGGCTGAATTTGTACACGAATGTCCTGTCAGCAGCAGTTAGTTGCAGAAAGGAAAACTATTCATTTGAAGAGTACTTATTAGTGTCAGTGACAGTGTTTTCATTAAAATAACTGGAATTCAATCATTCATGGAAAAGGAGCTTGATCGACTGAAATGAGATCTTATGTTCGTAACCCGTTTTGTCTGGGAAGAAAGAAAAGTAAAAATAGCACCAATGCTCGGCTCACCCGATAAATTCCTCCGCCTTGCCAGATAAACTTTCTCCATCCACGCTACCAACCTATTATTCTCTATTTATTGTCAGAGATTTTTGAAGAACTTACTTTTCATCAAAATATGAGAGCGAGCAGCTTTGAAGAACGATGGTTAATGTATACAACTGAATTACTGTTGAGAAATGTTTAACCCATGAAAAAAGCCTTTAATCTAAGACTGTTTCCGGATGATGTGCCCATCCCGCAATGAAATTGAATCGGCGCAACAGAATCACCTCACAATGTTACAGCTTGACCGTAATGTAAATACAAATTCGAAAAAATGAACCAGGTCAAATGCAATGATTGACTGATTTCTTTTACTGGTGGGAGTAAAATTTTAATATAACAGCTTCCCATATCCGAAAACGCTCTAAGATTGTTATGTGAGGGGAATATTACTGACAGCATTGAGTATTTTTGCCGTATACAGTTATCCTTCCTACAGTTACAGTTGCAGATTAAACGTCATTTAAAACAAAATCTTCTGTATTAGTCAGAGTTAAATATATTGCTAAGCGTGTTTATAATTGTTCATTCGTAAATATACAGGTATATGTAAACCAAGTGTCCAATGATCAAAACATATGTGTGACGTAAGGTGTCAATAACAAGCTGGGTGTACCAAACAGTCAATTTCTATATATTACAACACTGAGAAGAGCTATGTCTACATGAGTGACACGTCTTTATCTATTGTTCCTACGGTATAATGACCAACTGTCTGTCCACTGTGATCCCACCTAATGCTGACCGTATCATCTAGATACACACTTGTCACAGTACCAGTCGACTTCTGAAAATGACAACGTACGCATCGTAACACATATGTGGCGAAAATACTACCTTGCTTATTCCTTAGTACTGTAGGGTGTGTTTATTTGTCTGTAAAGATAATTAATTATGTAATTGGAGAAATATTTATATAAACGAATTATTTGTTTTCCATGATATCTAGAGTACATAATACATTAAAACTTATATAATTACGAAAAACAGTCAAATAAAGTATAACTTTTGACGAAAGAATTATAAGAAGTAGACTTCTTTGATATAATTTCTTCGCATGTATTGCCTTAGTTTTGGTAAAGTAGTGTATCGGTATAAATATAAATAAGAATGCTAAAATGTCTCTTTCAGACACTTCTAAAGCTGTATGAAAGTTATTCGTTGAAATGATCAACCAGACTAAGTGTTCTTTTACTTAGATGTATAATGACAGAAATGAATGTTCGTGCTGAATAGGTCAAATTAAATATAAAGAAACCTCCGTTTATTTGTATAATATGAAAAAGTGTCATCATTGCAGAGTCACACTAAGCACATGGTTGAACAAATGTAATCGCAATATGTGAATAAATTGCAAAATGATTTTAATGCAAGAAGATCGGATATGGTATCACAAGAGAAAAATGGTTGAAAATAAAAGTGATTAATTGTCTGCCTCCGTAGGTGTGATTAGTTTAGCAGACAAATCATTGTAACATATCATTCATTAAGGGGCATTCGTTCGGGCTATGCTTGCGATCATGTATCTTTATGTTATAAAGTTTTGCAGGAAGGATTTTGTTCTAGCTCTGGTCTTTCCCAGGAACGATAGTTGCTGCCTGCCATTAATGACCGGAATTGTATTAACATGACGATAGATATGTCTATAGTACAGTTTAATAATCAGATAATCTACGCATATTATGTACCACCGTAATAAAACGTATTAATCTTCCTGATTAGAAAGTGAAGATTATTATCGACATAGAGAATAAACCATCAGAAAAATTCCGACTTTATTGAAACGTGAAACGAATATTATTTGTGCACACAAATGATGCATCATGTATGAATTTTCGAGTGTTGGAATATAAATCACTTACAAAACGGTTGTGACGCACTCTTGCACCGACACCAACTTTCTTTGCTGGAGTCACCACTGAAAGGGAATTACACAAATACAAAATGTGTATCATTAGAGCTATTCTCGTTTGACGTTTTTGCTATATAAACTCCGTACTGGAATGTTTATTTTATGAAAATGAATAAAATCAGAAACACTATGCAGCTGTCTCTTAACATATACTTCATTTGTTTCTTTCGTTTTCAGGATAGACAGATACACATAGAAACATATGGTTAACTATTGAAAACCATCTGTATGCTTAAGGGAACTAAAGTCGTTGTCAAATATACCGAATAACTAAAAATTATATTGATAATGTTATCATTCGTAATGTGAAAAGGCAAATGTTATTGAAATATATGCTTGTGAATGCCATTCATGAAAATTGTTCAATATCGGCGCTCGTAAGATAATTAAAAACGATTTCACTACTTAGATAAATAAACTATTTTACAGTGCATATATATCATCTTCTAATTACAGATGTTTAACTTGGTATCATTTCGCACATTATCATAATAACCATGTTACACTAAACAATGCGAACGAACAGCACTGAAATATTTTAGAAGTCTACAATGGTTACCTCTTCCAAAACAAGCAACTTTTTTTATTAGATTAATGACCTTCAAGGCGATATATGGTATTGCACCATCTGATATCATGGATCAAATTTGTCTAA